>JADDOH010001926.1:0-51870 GCA_016648135.1 Agrypnia vestita
ATAGCATTTGTTTTAAAATCATTCATATTCTTCATGTTTTCCGGTATCTCATCGTATATTTTTACACCCCTATGAATTCTATGAAATGTCACGCTCATTTCGAACGCCACTTTTAACGCAGTTTTGTGCTTTATTTTACCAGGAAGATCGTCTTAAAACAAATTATGTGTGTCTAATAATATATAAATTACTATGCGTTTTTAAAATACACCAAGTCTTTCCAATTTCTTTCCGAGCAATATGCGCTTATCAAACACACTACGCGGATGATCGGTCGATTCATTTGCTTTGCTGAAAAGACGCGGCGGAAGATTCGCGCAGGCGCCGGCCCAAGCCTCTGGAGAATGCTACTTAACGTTATCTAATATTGAGAATTTTCGCATCGTAAATTGGAAGGAATTAGAGTAGTGTGCGTGTATGTTTGTATACACATACGCCATCACCGATGTCGACGGTTCGATATCATCCCTTATTGGAAAGCCTTACCCCAAAATCAACAGGTCCCCCCTGTGACGTATACATCGAGGCTTCGGTCATCGAAAATATGTTTATACAAGTCTGAAATAGCAAGACGTTGATACATTTTGTGTTACAAAATGATACTTGGCGGTTTTGTTAAGTACCAGTAAACCTATCGTTGAGCAGTCATTTTAATTTTTACCTGGTCCCCCATTTGAGAGATTGAAATCAGTAAAATTTGAAATTTATAAAACTTTGATGCGTTATGACTCCAATGAAAGAGTCGTCAGTCAGACTTTACGTGTACGCGTTTCTGTGAGGAGTTTTAAGGCATTTGCCAAACGTAAAAATTGACGAAGCGACAATGTTATAATATCGACCGTATTCCGAATATAGCAATATTTGGATCTTAAGATCTTTATCCCAACACTTATAGACGAGAACATATATAAAAAGCAATGTATACGTCGGTGGTGTGGTCATAGGGAGAAAGAAGTATCGAAAGAAATCCGTAAAAAGTCGAAATATAAATACGATATTTCTCTCTCCTATGGTCGAATGCGACAATGACAATTTTGCCATAATTTTACATCAGGACGCTGTGGGAGAAGAAATTAATAAGTTCACATGAAATAATATTTTTTCTATAAGCTTTAAGTACAGAATTAGTACTTATTTCACGTAATTTTAGTCGAAACATGAGAATTGTGAGAGTACGTTTGGGGCAGAGCGAAGCTCTTTCAGACCAGACCGCCCGGATAAGAAGGCACTGTAGAAATTAATCGCTTTTCTAAAGGCATTGCAGGCATCGGACATCGCAAATAAAGGTTTTTACTTAAAATTACTTCGAGAGAGATACATGAAAATATACAAATCTCCGTGTACCTCCTTCTCGTTTATTCTTTATTGTGTTGGGATAAAGATTTTAAGACCACAATATTGCTATTTTTGGAATACGGCCGAATAGCGGTCATGACATGATTGTTACAGTATTTTCTTTTTCTTTTATTTAATAAGGAATCTTAACAGTTTTTTATAACATAATGTAAAAGCATAGTGTTCATTTCATAGACCAATTAAAAAGATTCACAGATGTTAAGAACAAAGTTAGATAAGATATTTTTAAGTTAATTATATTGAATTAATTAATAAACAGTAGTAAGCAACAAACAAAGTTAAGAATGAATAATGGTAAGTGATTGAATGTGAAAAAAGAAAAAGTATATCAAGAAATTAGTTAAATTATGGGAGAAAAAGGATGAGGAGGTAAGAGTCAGGATAGAGGTAGAGCAAGAGAAGATTAGATATAGTGAGTGATTGGTTAAAGTCGACTTGGTACATGTAATCTAAAGCATTCTTTTAAATTCAGTAAAACCAATGTCGAAGGGGTCACTATCGATACAATTATTATTGAAAGCTTTGCATGCGCCGTATATAAATGTATTTTGTGTATGGGATGCTCTATTTCTCGGAACATGGAAGAGCACGTTTTGTCGGGTACGTCTGCAGGGAACATGAAAAGAGATCAAGTCCAGTTGATTGGGACTAGGGAATGCAATCCCGAGTCGGGATTGCCCTTTCGGGATTCCTCGAGATTAGAATTTCCAATCCCGCGGGATCCCCAGGGATCGGGATCCCGAATACTTTTGTGTTTTTTTTTTCTATAGAGCTGAATAACGGCAATGCCTTGCATTTTTATATCAGCAATTTTAATAAAATGCTCATTATTAATCATTGCATTAAAGTTTTTGTAGGCGTTTTTCCAAGCATCAATCAGTCAATGTAGTAGAGTAAAAACTATTAACTAGTAGTAGTTTTTATCACTATGTTAGGTTGATAAAATACAGCAAATATTATTCAAAGCTATTTTCATTATTTGAATGTGACGTGAACATAAGTTTTAAGTACTTACTAAAAGATCTATAGACGTTACACAATTAAACATACAAAACATAAAAAATGTTGATCAATCCCGATAATCTCGTCCGATTTTTCGGTTCGGGATTGATCTCGTAAAATGCCTCTATATCTCGCGGCATCCCGATCTCGCGGGATCGGGATTGCATTCCCTAATTGGGACGGTCGAGATATCCTCTCAGTAGTTTAAATAATAGTATAAGATGAGCACGCGATCTTCGCTGTTTCAGATTTTTTATGTTGTGGAAATGTAGTGCTTCGTGATAAGAATCAAAAGACAAGTTATTGGTATCTTGAGAATATCTCCGATTCTCCTCGGACACGTCACTAAATATCGGGAGTGAATGAACGCTGTACGGTATAGCGATTATTGGGGAATAATCCCAAACACCGGTATTATTGATACCGGTCGCGGGTTCGAATCGCGCCGCCCGCCGTATGGTCGCCGCCCGCGAGAATAATCGCTAAATAATAGCCGACTAAATGCGCTTTTTAAGCTAATTGCAGGTCTATTTTTAATATATTGTACAAGTCGATTCGGTACGCCGAATTCACTTAAACATAACGCCATTCGACAAGGAACACTATGAATGATTGGCGTAAAAAATATTGCATTTTTATTAATCAATTAGAAAAGACGTACAGAAAAATTAAATTAACGAAAAAATATTTTAATATTTTTTTCACTGTCACTGGACACGAGTTAAATTGGAGTATTGTGTTACACAATAAAATTTTGTAAATTGAAGTAAATTGTGCTACGCAAGGTTCTCAGTGGAGCTATTGATTCTCTTTCTGTCATAAATTTTCATCTTAAAACCTATATAAGAAACCCGGAATTCTTTAGAATAAGCAAGCACACTAATAATGTTGGGTACTTTTCTCCCATCACAAGGTTGTGTCGCACATAGAATATGTATTGTGCTGACCCTAACATTGATGCTGATATTCTTGCAGATACATTATCATCGTTCAAAAACTCACTCATACACAACATCCATTTTATAAACGATGACCTGAACCTATAGATCCATTAAATCAATTAGTTATTTACATATTCTTACATGATCACACTACATTCAAACACTAAATATATATTACACATAATCATGTTGCTAAAGCGGGCCGAAGACACTTGAATTGGGATAATGGGAATATGTAGTCTTAATTTATAAAAATGTTTTATTATTTGAGTATCATGTTCATGTAACCATTATTCTGTTAGTGTCTCTAATAAAAAATAAAAAAGTACTTTTTCCAAGGGTTGCCAAGAGGATTCTTCATCGTTTTCGTTGGCATTCTTAACACGCATGTCCAAGCCACCTCACTCGTGATTTTTCTATGTGTAGCAGTAGGGGCCCCATGCCGAGTGTATGCCTTATGTCGGCACTTCTCACTCTGTCCATCAGTTTGACTCCCGCTACTCCCTACTTAGAAAACTCATCTCGGCAGCCTGGATTCTTGCTCTCACTCTCTCTGTCAGAATAAAAAAAAAAACACTTATTAAAACCAAAAATTAATAGGTACTTAGTAAGATGCGTCGTATATGCTAGGGCGTCGAGCTCTAGAATTATTGTATTTGCGTTGATTGATTAAGTCAGTTTGCGCTTTTTTAGAACACTTTACTTTCTGCTACTAACTGTCGGATTTATTAACCAATAACCACAGTTATCCAGTAATAAAACTCCCCGAGCCTGACAGTGGCGCGACCGTGTTGTCGAGAGACCTAAATAAATAAATATGGCAGTGTTTGATAAACACAAATAATACTCGGGGTCGTGTTACGCCCCTGTGCGGGTCTAACGCAAATACAATTATCACCCTCGAAAACGGACAGATCATGGGAGGCTGCTTTGGTGGACCCGTGTATGTATATAACATCGCCCAGTAAACAACAGAATCTGTAGCATCGATCTGCTGAGAAATCCTATTTACCAAAATTGTTTTAAATATCTCGGCAAAGTGAATAATTCAATGTGACAGCTCTACATTGATTAATAGATAATAGGTCCTGGCGGTATATAAATGAAAAAATCAATGCCAATTAAAATGTAACTTCCACAGTAAATAAAATTATCGCGAAATCGCAGTTCTTTTGTTTTAGCGTTTTTTTTATGCGCCATCTGGTAGCGTTAGTGACGGACCTCGTTACATAGAGAATTATGCAAACTGTTTTGCTTATTATACTTCATTTTATATATATTATACCTTCATCATTATTTACGCCATCTGGTAGCATTAGTGGCTGAGATTGTTATATGAAGAATTATGCTTTTTATTCTGAAAATAGCAATATTGAGATGTCAGATCTTTATTCCGATCTTGACAGGTATGTATAACATTGTATTTTGTTTTCAGTTTGACATGTTTGAAATTAATGGATTCAATCAATCAGAAAGCTCTATCGCGCAAACAAACGTTAAGTTATTCACAATTACAATAATGAGCTTTCTAATCGATTGAATTCATTAATTTCAAACGTGTTAAACATGAAACGTCAAAAAAACGGCGTCACAATGTTATAACAATGACTGTCAAGATACAGGAAATAGCAACATTGCTTAGTTCAGAATACGGATGAATGCTATTTTATTCTTATTCTTGTATTTACGGTCTAAATGCAACGATTTAATTACAGTACATGTACATTTCCCTAATTAATTGTACTTAAATTATAATATAATATATTATAAAGCTACAAATTTTAAAACCTTTATGCTTTTAAGTATTCACTTTACAATTCACTGTAGTATCTCTTTAGGGTCTTTTCTATATTTTTTTGTCCCGTTACATTTTTTATTCTATTCGATAGTTTGTTGAATAGATTTGGTTATAACGCGCCGTTTGGTTATGCCTCCGTAATAACTGTTTTTTTTTATTTTTTATTTCTAGCTTCTTATTCGTTACTTGCCTTGTCCTATATTCATGTCGTATAAGTGTTTTAAATCTCTCATTCTCGTTTTTAAATCTTTCATTCTCATTTCTTTTCATTCTTTCAGTTCCATAGCCTAAAGGTACAGATACACATGCTTATTAATGGCATGCTAATGAGCATGCCCTAACAACTGTAGACACTTGCTCATTATTAGCATGCTTATTTTAAGCATGCTCAAAGCTAGCAATCAAACACACATGCTTATTAGTGGCATGCTCTTGTCATAGAATAGAGACGTTCTTAACAGAATGTTAGTAAACTTAGTAAAAACCACTACCAGATTTACGGTCTACCGGTTTCGAGACTTACCCGTCTCTTCGTTGTTGTTCAAAATGGAAATTTTGCAAATTGAAATAGAAAATTCAAGTGAACCAATAAATCAAAATATTTTTGATTTTAGTTTTTATAATTTTATTGTAAGATTTGAATCATTCATGCCTTTGAATAAAGTTTCATAAACATTATTTTTTACTATATTATTTTTACACAACGGTGACCGAGTATTCCACAGACATTCGTGATTCTTATAATAAATCACGAAAAGTAATGTTTTATCATCTCCCGAACGCGCCATACTTGTTTCATCTGTCGCGGACTGAGAAGATCGCATTGATAATACTAGCCGCGAAGCCCGCGAATGACATAAGCATGCTCGTAATAAGCAAGCATGTTCACACATGCTCAAAAGATACCCCTTCTCATGGTGAATGACATTAGCATGCTCATAAATCAACCGGCGGTTGATTTTTGAGCGTGCCACTAATGAGGATGCTCATTACTAGCAATGTGCGCACACACATGCCACTAATAAGCAAGGGCTAAAGAAGGTTAATACTGCGCATGCTCACGTGCCACTAATAAGCATGTGTATCAGTACCTTAAGACCAGGGGTGCAATATAAACGCAGCTTATTTTAGTTATCGCCTGAGATCCCTATTTCAAGCGCTTCGATTCGCTCTAGAAATGTTTCAATGTCCGCGTTATATTATAATGTATTATCGGCGAACGTTTTTAACCAAAATCGCCACGGCCAAATGCTTGTTTGCACGCGCTGGTTGCACGTGCCGTGCGCGCGTCGGGTGTCGAACCGCTGTTTCGCGGGTCGCAATGAACCCGCGCGTGCCGGCAGGCAGCGGGACCAATCGCGAGGGCGGCTGCAGGCGCTGCGGAGTGTTTTGAAGCGTGGCTTATTCGCGGCTCAAATACATTTACGCCGGCCGCACACTGGATGCGTTTTCGTACGAAATTGAGTAGTACGTACGAATACGCAAGTACATTCCTGACTTTCCAAGTAGTACTGAACATCGCACACTGTACACGATTTAGTAGTGCGTGTACGCACGTATAGATGCGACGTCCGACACGATCCGGATTTGTTCGGAAATTTTTGCGATTTCGTACGATGGATATTGAAAATTTTGTCAATTTGACACATGACCACAAATGTTTGTGGGACCAAAGTGATTCAACTACGTTGCCATCAGCACAGATCATGGCGGAGAATCTCTAAAGAATTAAAAAATACCTGTAAGTTAAATAATTTGGTTTAATGCAGATGAGAGCAAAAAAACTTTTAAATATTTTTCCGATGTTATGAGCTCTCGTTGCACTTCGATTCTCCCCAGCATTTGTGAATCTATTAGATAGATAGTCAAGAAATTTGTCATTATTTAAGTCTGCCATAAAATACAGATTATTCATTTGGCACAAACCTCATTGGAGAAATGCTCAAAGTAACTGATCGTGACAACGCAAGACGCAATCAATGTGCGCGCTCCAATGCGTACGAAAGTAGTCGTACGAATACGTATGTAATAATTCGTATCCAAAGTGCGGCCGGCCTTATTTTATTTTCGTTGGTCAGTTTATTCTCTGTGAGAATATTTTAACGCGCCTGACGCAAGAAACCTTTCGCATTTTCACGATTTCATGAGCTAAAATTTAGACCAGTTTATATTAGGTCCTTACATATGAAATTGACGTTTTGCCGTACTGGCAAATTTGATCTCAAATATCTTCTCTTTGGTTAGGAATTCCAAATCCAAATTTATACAACTATTTACTCATGTATTTGTGTTTTGAAAATTATAATTCATTTGTTTTTTCCTCAATTGTTTTTTTCTTTGCGTCACTCAGTTTACAAAATGAAAAACTTGAAATATCGCATTATTTACGAGTACGAGTTCCACCGTGGCACCAGTACTGCAGAAAAGGCTCGAAGGATTAATCATGTGTATGGCGACGGTGCCGCAAAAGAAAACACAGTGCGTTTTTGGTTCAACGTTTTCGTTCTGGAAATTTCGACCTGCAGAACAAGCCCCGTGGACGGCCGGAGACCAAAGTTGATAATGAAGAATTGAAGGCTATTGTGGAAGCGGATCCATCGCAAACCACATCCGAGTTAGCTGCAGGCTGCGGTGTTAGTGATAAAACTGTTTTAATCCACTTGAAGCAAATTGGTAAGGTGAAAAAGCTTGAAAGGTGGGTACCTCACGAATTGAGTGAAGCAAATCAACAAACGCGCGTTGACTGCTGCGTTGCATTACTCAACCGGCACAATAATGAAGGGATTTTAAATCGAATCATTACCTGTGATGAAAAGTGGATCCTGTACGATAATCAGAAGTGCTCATCGCAATGGCTGAACCCTGCCGAACCAGCCAAACCATGCCCCAAGCGAAAATTGACTCCAAAAAAGTTATTTGTGAGCGTTTGGTGGACTAGTGCTGTTGTCGTTCACTACAGCTTTCTTAAATCTGGCCAGACGATTACGGCAGATGTCTATTGTCAGCAACTGCAAACCATGATGGAAAAGCTAACTGCTAAACAACCGAGGCTGGTTAATCGCTCTAGGCCACTGCTGCTTCATGATAACGCTAGACCACACACTGCACAACAGACGGTTACCAAATTAGAGGAGGTTCAATTGGAATGTCCAAGACATCCACCGTACTCTCCGGACCTTGCCCCAACAGATAACCATTTTTTTCGAAATTTGGATAACTTCTTGCAAAGGAAAAAATTCAACTCCCATGGGGCAATCCAAACCGCCTTCAAAGATTTTATTGATTCCCGTCCGAATGGATTTTTTAGTAAAGGGATCGATGAACTACCTATGAGATGGCAAAAGTGCATAAATAGCAATGGTACATACTTTGATTAAATAAATATATTATAATAAAAAAAAATCGGCTTTATGTTCCTCCCATACTAAACGTCAATTTCATATGTAAGGACCTAATATTTTTCGATATTTTCATCAAACAGATGTGTAGTGCCTAATTTATATGTCAATTGAAATTTGATATCGAAATACAATCGTCTGTGTAAAAATGTCAGATACAAACATACTACGATTTTGTTATAATTTTATTTGCTGTTGTGAAAGTTAAATTTTAATTACCATTTTATTTACTTACTATTACGCGGTAGTGGGCTTTTGCACGTACAGTACAATTATTTTATACATACCTAGCATTACATTTTTTTAAATAAACGATAATGAGAAAAAATACGTTTCTTAAAAATAATCAATAAAGGGTAAAAACATAATTTAAAAAATAAACAATCATAATTTTGTGAAAACTGAAAGCAAATTTAGTAAAATTTCAGCATTTTGATCTGTAACCGCAGAGTACGAAATTGTGAGATGAACTAAATACCTTCTTTAGGCGGGGGGATTGGGACACGGCCCTTGGCGTATATTTAAGACAATTTTAAAGTATTTATTTTTTGATAATAAAATTCATATACATACTTATTTTTTTACAATAAACATTGTGGTCGTAAACAAGTGTCCACATTTTATTTGTAAAATGAAGCAAAAAAAAATCCGAATTTTTATTTTTTACTTTTTAGTACATTCAAATGTAAGCGTGATTAAAAATAATAAAATATTGGTACGGTTATTGACCTCTCGTGTAAAAATTTGTCAACAAATATATCAATATAGGAGTGACGAATTGCGGTGCACATTGTTTGATTATTCATGCAGGATCCGCTGGTTGTCGAGCGAACTGTAATCATCGGCCGTCGATGGCGTCGGATGGCGATCCCCCATGGAGCGGTGCTTGCACCCTCGGCTTTGAGTATTTACCCCGCGACCGGTTTCGGCGGGCCGACCCCTCCGCGAGCAGCGGTGCGTCTTGTGTGAAATCACATTAAAACTATTCTACCCTGATTGTTTATATTTATTTATTGGCCGTGGCGAACCCCCGTATGCCGCGGCTGGGAATCAATCGGGAGACTGCCAATGGGTGAGCTAGTCGTAGCTAAATGTGCTAGCACATTACTCACCGACGACATTACAAATTATTCCAGCAGAAAGCAATCGCTATGTTATCGCAGAAAGCAATCGCTTTATAATTCGCGACACATTGTCGAGAATTATAAAGCGGTTTGTGTCTTGGTTAAAATGTTAAGAGGAAATTCGCTCGATGCATTTGAAAATTTTACACGATCTCCTTAGAAAAAAGACAAAAAACTGCAGACTCTACGACATTACAAAATATATTATACAAGCAGAAAGAAATCGGTATTTTGTGGTGTTGAAATTGCGCCTGGCACATGGCACTGGCAAACACATTGTCGCTACTTATAAAGCGGTTAAGTCTTGGCTAAATATCAAGAGGAAATAATTTAAAAAAATATTCGTTTGATGCATTTGAAAATTTTCACCTCATATCTTTAGAAAAAGAAACTGCAGACGCAATGACATTACAAAATAGTCAATAACAAACTATTCACCCACTTACAATGCTCACAAATAAATACATAAACACCCCTGTCCGATCACTGAGATCTCCAAGCCTATATTTAACCCCATTCTGGGCTGATTATTTCCTCTGCCTCAGAAACGGCAAACTGCACAATATCGTATAACACATTTCTTAATTGTGCATGATTTGCGATAATCTTATTTTTTTAAACGTTATTAATAATTTCTTCATAAAAAATGTATTCTGAAATCATTTTACCTTTAAATTATTTATTCTGGCTTATTATATTCGATTAATTCTGTCGTCCTCTAGCGGCAGGAACACAAAGTACAGTATCAGAAAAAGTGGATTGCTCTAAAAATGGATAATAAATGTTGATCAATTAATAAACGAGACTTACAGATAAGGTCGATATATTCACGGAGAAATATACAAGGCCGCTGTAGCGTAATTGGACAACGCGCCTGCCCCGGAAAGGAGGAGATCCGTGGTCGGAATCCCGGTAGCAGCCAAATAATTTTACGTGGATTTGATTTTTCTGTATGCCTTAACTGATTAATTAATTTGGTTTTTTATTGACCTATTGACGATCTATTTGTTAAAAAATAAAATAAACATCAAAATTAAAAAGTATATAATTTTAAATCCGAGTTCCCAGAATCTAATTCTAATCAGACGTCTTCCTCAACCAGGGTCGGTATCGTGAGATGCATCCACATTATATTATATTTTTTGATTAATTAATATTGAGGGTCCACTGTCGATCAATGATGTTTAACATTAAAAATTAGCAGTTCTTTAAAATTCGATATCGCGTCTATCGTACCTACTACAGAGGGGGGTATTTTTATTGTGTTTAATATATAAATTTGTCGGTCGAGCGCACTGGCCGCGACCCCATTCGGGCGAAGTATCATATTTTTTTATCGGCAACCCTTCCCGACGCGACACGAGTATCATGAACTTCAAAGGGCTCTGGATCCAATTCGCCCCATTTAAACACTCCCCCGGCGATGTCGGTATGAAAGGAGCAAAGCCCTCTTGAAAAAACGCGGTCCCGAGGATCGGATTTGTCAAATGTTAATCCCCGCGTTCGCTGTCAGGTCGGCCGTGAATTTACGCGGTGGGAACAGAGGTCGCCAACTCCCTTTTTACTCCCTTTATATTAACTCGTAGCGTCTGCCTGCTTGCCGTCAACAAAAACTTTGGATCGATTTTTGACCCTTTTCCCGTGATCCAATCGAGCTGAAACTTGGCAAGCAGACTCGTGGCGACGATCAAGAAGATCTATCAAATTTTCGTTAATAAAATTTATTAATTATAGTATAATTTCGGATTTTTAGAAATTGTATTGGTTTTTTCAAATTGGAATCATTAGAAAAGTTTGATTGCGGCGGCCCGACAACGTCGCGGAATATTTTCTAAATTTGAATTACTCCGTCGGCATAATAGGTACATCACTACGAATTTCGAAAATTTACAAAACAATTGGTTCACAGATGACAGCAAAATTGGGTTTTTTGGGAAAAAATCAAAAATAATTTATTTCTTTTAGATTTCTGTTTAGTTTTGAAGAATTCTACATTACCCAAATCTGATTCTGACTAAATCATTTGACGCTGGAAATTCATAAGGTACGTACGATATTGATGATAATTGAATCTATCAAAATCTTGACATCTCATAACATCTGACATTTTAGAAATATATTAAATTTCTGTAAGTTTAGTGTTACGTTATATGTTTTAATTCGACTTTAGTTATTGTTATATTTTATAAAGAAAGGGAGTATAGTAAAAACTTGGTTTTTATGGGTTACTTTATTAATTTTCAATAATGTCCCGCTTTTTTTTTGCCATTTGCAATTTTTGTCCCGCTCTGAAGACAATTTCGAGGTCATCTTAATTAACTGACCATCACGCCATTTCCCGCAAGGGTAAGTAGAGAGGATTGAACGCCACACACTTCTGTCCTGGCGTACCACTTTTGCTTCGGCCACATTCATACATCTTTTCATACAAGTTCTACGGTTGTTGAGGCTTTTAACAGGGCCATCTGATCGGGCCAGGTCTTTCGCGGACGCCCTCTATTTTCTTAACCATCCTTTCCTCGTTTCCTACGTTCCACATGACTAAACCATCTCGGCACTCCTTTCTTTATCCCATCTACCACACCGCAGCCAGCGTTACATTAACTTCTTATTTGTTCATTCCTCACTCTATCGACCAGAGATTTTTCACACAAGCGTCTTAATGACCGCGTATCCACCGCATTCGGTCTACTTTCATTCCTCCTTTGCCAATTCCACGCTTCACTTCCATACATCAGGGTTGGCACTAGAACGCCATTATGTGCAGCTAATCTTGCTTCCTTTGACAGGTCAACTTAGGACATTTTAATACATGTACTCTTGCTCGTCCAGCCTGCGCGACATCGTCAACCTGAGTTCATCTTCTCCTCCAACTCCCTCGAACTTCCATGAATCTTTAGAAGCTTGAAATTCTCTAGTATCAATGTGAAAGAGCTTGTCAGAATGCTTATTTAAAAAAGGACTGATACACCTTTTAAAAAAAGGACTGATACACCTTTTAAAAAATCATATCTATAAGTTCACAAACAATTTTCATTTATTTGCGAACTTACGGATGTCTTAAAGCGGCATTTAATCTAATAAGAAAAATCTCGCAACTCTCGAACATAGTAGGAGGCGGTGGTAGTAATGTCGCTAGGGTGCCGCGCTGGCACTTGCGCGTCCGTTAAGTGGTTTTTTTAGCCGTGAATTTGAACTTTACAGGAAGTTGCGGATAGACGGACAACGAAATTATTACGTTCGATACAAATATTGTTACCCCGAAAATCGGTGGGATTTATTTTCGGCCTCGTTTCCAAGTTGCGCTTGCATACATTAAGATTGTTATGTTCCTCGCGGGTCTGTGCGCGGGTCCCGGCAACTTTGCGCTCCTGTTGTGACGTCGCGGTTCCGCTCCGCTGGCGCGGACGGCGACGGTGCAGCGGCCCTGCACCCGACGGGCCACCCGAGCCCCTGTGACAGTCCACCCCCCCTTCATTTCTAAATTGCGGGTTGGGTACATAATTCATTTTAGCGTTTGCGAGGCCCTCCTCTCATCTTCAATTTCAAATTTATTTATTTTTGTATAACATTTACGTAATAACAAATTTAATTCGTAAATGTTATAAATAAGTTAGAAATATAATGTTCTTAGGTTTTCACGGCCACTCAGAATCTTCGAGTTTGTGTTTACTGGGGTATTACACACAACACAATACGACACATCATGACTTCGGCACGATATTGCGAGCCGATTAACCACAACACCAACATTCAAGACAACACATCAGCCCTGATGATGGACCCTGCAATGGGATCTAAAACGTCGGCCCGAAAGGTCGTAACAACACGTCATAATACCCCAGTAAACGCAAACTTGAAGTTAGAAATATATATATACAAAAACGAATACTAAACATATACAAAATCATTCATATCAAAGGTGTATTTATTAATTTCGCTTCGGTTTATTTCGCTACGCAGGAACATTCCAGAATATCGCTGTCGAATTACCGCTCGCTTGGCCAGCCTGGCCGCCGCTACGTTCGCTTCGCTTCCGTGCCGCTGTCAACAATAACAACAACTGACTCGTCCTTACTCCCCTGTGCCGTATTTATATTCGCTAATGCTGATACCTAAATTTCCAGACGTTTCCAGTGTTTATGAAAACTTCCTCGCAAGCCGTAGATTAAGCTAAGCCCTTCTGAAATCTTCGTTAGTATTGTGATCATTTCAAACAACTGTCACTTGACACGAGTGCGTGATTCTTTTTAGCCTCGTTACAATATGTACATATCTATTAAATAAATCAAAAAGACTTCTGCACCCCAGATAACTTGGATCAGCCCTCTACTTCGGCTGCTGGAAGGGCTGCAGAACCTACCTACCATTGCCAGAAGACTAGACTAAGAGCCAGCGACCGCCAGACTTACATTAGGTATAGTATCAAACCTAAAATATTTTCTCTACACGTACACTCTTGTAGGTAAGAAGGTTTGGATATTATGGCAGACAACAGGTGATATATGCACAAAAAAATAAGTAAGTAGAACGTAAAAATAACAAACCGGATTTTTAATATGTTCAACGGGACAGTACTACACACCCATATTTAATCACTGCCAGGCGCTTTTCGCGAGTCATTTGTTCCTCCAGACACTTTAAAGTTCTATAAATGATCATTTAATTTACGTTATAGTATTTTATTCGGGCCACTATTTAACATTATTACCTGATGCCAAATATTGTAACGTATTACTTACACGTTTTTTGTACTTTTATATTATCTGTTGTCTGCCAAAATCCCCCACACTCAAATGTCATAATATCCTACTTATCTGCTATAGTGTACATGTAGAGAAAATATTTCAGGTTTGACACTGAAATGTAAGTCTGGCGGTCGCTTTCTCCTACTAGGCCCAAGGGCGCGGAACTCTCAACTCTCAACTCTTCTTGATACGGAACAGTACAGAAGAAATTTAATTTAAAAAAAAATTCCGAAGATTTTAATCTATTTTGATCCCTAACGAATGATGAATATCTGAATTCTGATTTCATTTCACGCATGTACATCTAAAACTAACCCTTATTAGTTTCAAAAGCCCCCTCGCAACAATGTTCGACGGGTACCGGAAAAACAACGCCCACCAAGTTTATTTTGAATAGCCCTTTTTAAAGTGTATTCCATAATTTTTTTTCTCTCTTCTGGGGCGAAAAAATAAGACATTTTCGGTGTCGGGCATGCTTCAATAGGCATGACAGATTTTGAAATAACCTTCTGTAATGTAGGTACATTAGCCGGCAAACATCTTGATTTGCGCATGTACACTCCATACCCTCTCACCCCTGAGATCCAACATTTGTTTTCTGCGCAGTTAAGCCATTGTTCAAGATGTTTACCGGCTATTATACATGTCTCCTATTACCGAAATTAACATCGTTTCAGTAACAAACTACGATTTCATCTACATGTTTTTAATTTCGCGCGAATACGCCCGCAGCTGTCATAAACGTCTACGTGACGTCAAGCCTAAGTAAACATTGCATTGTCTACGACAACAGTTCAAGAGACACGGTTCTGGTTACTTAGGTGTGACGTCATTCGCTCTGATCGGTGTTTCTGTTAAAAATGCCGAATGTCAAATTTTATACTTTTATTTCATTTAAAATCTTATCAATCTCAATGTGTATATTAACATATTGTTTGCGGGAGACGCTTAGATGAGGGTGTGGTGCCTTGGAGGGGCCAAACAATTTTTCCAAGGAAAAAAGATGTTCTCTTACAAGTTTAGTAAACGAAAAGAGAAGTGTCTTTAATTTGTACCATACATTCGGCAGAAATGCGAGAAAGTCAAAACACAGATTGGAAATAAGAATCTGCGGGGGAGACGTCATGTGTGCGCGGTCCACAAAGTACGTAGCGAAACCCGGTATATGTGTTAATTCTGTGATGTACATAAAGGGAATTGTTTCCAACGATTTCATAATTCCAAACGATATTAGTGTTTATTGTTTTGTATTTTACAATACATATATTATGTTGAACGTGCATAAAATGACTAAATCAACAATACGACAAAAGTGCAGTTTTTTCAACATTTTTAAATTTAAACTTAAATATAATAATTGTCTATTCAAAAAAATAAAAATTTGAGAAAAGATCCTAATAAAAGATTTCGAATAAGGTAAGATACTGAAAATTTTATTTAAATTTGATCAATAGTTCAGAAGTTGTAGCTATTTTACACGAAACGTAATTTCGCGCGCGAACCTGATAAAATTGCCCTCTTTCCGGCGTAAATTGATTAAAAAAAAAACGCAAACATTGTGTTAAAACTGGATCATTTTTTAGAACCCTTTCAAAATGTTTTCTTCTCTAAAATCACTTGGTCTTTAATACTGTCATACGTAATACGTGCCAATTAATGTATTTTTAATAGATTTATCTATTGAATTATTTCTGGAATGCTGGAATTATAAAACTGGGAAGACTTCGGTGGCTGGGTCATGTGGAGAGAATGTCCGAGCATCACGCACCAAAGTCCCTGCTGAACTCAAGGCCAATAGGGCGAAGGAGCTTAGGAAGGTCAAAATTAAGATGGAGTGACAACGTCCTCAAAGACATCTCTGCCTTAGAGCTCCGGAACTGGAGAGAGCTGGCACTAGACCGAGATGAGTGGAGGAAAATTATTGAGGAGGCCAAGACCCACCAAGCGTTGTAGTGCCAAGAATGATGATGATTATTTCTGAAATAGTGGCGAATAGAGGCCCCTCGTATATCATCCTTTGTGTGCATCAGATCAGGTAAAATCATTTTTCCGTTCCCGGGGTCGTGTCACTTAATCAAGATGAGGTAATGAGGTAATGACAATGACGATTCTAATCAAATGTGTCGATTGTCAAAAGTGTCCCAGATTTTTTTCGCGCTCGGGGTGTCGCCGTTGCGGGGGCGTAGCGCGGCCCGGAAGGGGGGAGGGCCTGAGCGATGTCCCGCCATCAGCCGAATTCATGGCTCCCTCCGTCGGGTGGCAGGGTGGGGGCTTCGGCACCACACTCGGCGAAATTGGGCCGAATTTATTATCGCCACCGGAATCAACAGTGCCGCGCTCTTGTGCGGGTGAAACTCGTCCTTTGGGCCTCTGTTCGCCACTATTCCACAAATCATAATTTAAAAAAAGTAACCCATAAAAACCTAGTTTTATTATACTCCCTTTGTAAAATATAACAACAGTTGAAGACGAATTAAAACATGTAACATAACACTAAACTTACAGGAATTTAATATATTTCTAAAATGTCACATGTTTTGAGCTTTGATAAGACGCTTCATGCTTTGAAGATTAAATTCTAAAAACATTTGTCAGTCAATTTAGATTTTCGACATTCGTAGTGAAGTACCTATTATGCATACCGACGGAGTGATTCAAATTTAGAAAATATTCCGCGACGTTATCGGGCCGCCGCAATCAAACTTTTCTAATGATTCCAATTTGAAAAAAACAATTTCTAAAAATCCGAAATTATACTATAATTATTAATTTTTTTAACGAAAATTTGATAGATCTTCTTGATCGTCGCCACGAGTCCACTTGCCAAGTTTCAGCTCGATTGGATCACGGGAAAAGGGTCGAAAATCGATCCAAAGTTTTTGTTGACGGCAAGCAAGCAGACTCCACGAATTAATATAAAGGGAGTAAAAAAATATATTTCGGAATAATAGGAAATAACATTTCCTGGCGTATTCTAGTGTAATGTTAGTAATTCGGATGAATTTCATTACACAGAAAAAGTATATTGCTTTCAAAAATTCCGTAAAATCAATTGTAGATATTCTCATTTAATGACATTAACTACATATGTAGGGATTTAGGAAAGTGAAAATGGTTTTGTACAGGCCGCATGGAAAGGTTACAATGCATATATAAAGGTATATTCTATCATGGGTGGAAATGGCGAATGTTACATTGTGTAAAGTGATCACTTAAGCCAACCATAAGATGATAGGTCATAATTCCTATGTATACCTAAAAAGACTTCTATACCTACTTTTCCATAAAAAAACTACAGTTTCGTCTCTGTGACACATCTATAATATAAATTAATTAAAAAATATTTTATTTATCTTTATTATTTAGTTCCACACATAATGTTGTGTGGGCTAATACACGATTTCATTCAAACATATTGCATTCCATCTAGTCATTTAAAAGTTTTTAAAATAAAATGTTTGCACTCCTGTTAAAATCTCCTTCTATTCAACATGTTTTGAATTTCCTTCGGCAAGCTATCGAAGATTTTTAGACCTTTGTACATCATACAATTTTGTGAGTTGTTTTTCTTTTTCTTCGGAAGTCTTATGCTGTCGCTTACTCTTGTATGTAAGAATGAAACAGTAGATAAATCTATTAAAGATACATTAATAGGCACGATGACAGTATTAAAGAATTGAAGAATAAGTGATTATAGAGAAGAAAATATTTTAAAAGTATTATAAAAAATGCTCATCTCATTCGCGGCTAGTATCGATTATCAATGCGATCTTCTCAGTCCGCGACAGATGAAACAAATAGGAGATGACAAAACATTACTTTTCGTAACTTATTATAGGAATCACGAATCTCTGTGGAATACTCGGTGACCGCTATATAAAAATAATATAGCATGAAATAATGCTTATAAAACTTATTAAAAGACATGAATGATTCGAATCTTACAATAATAATTATAAAAACTAAAATCAAAAATGTGCGGATGGAAACTCGGGAATGTGCATGCTCATTACTAGCAACGTGCGCGCACACACATGTTACTAAATAGCAATAGCTTAAGAAGCTCAATACTGCGCAAGATCATGTGTCACTAATGAGCATGTGTATCAGTACCCTTATGAGTTTCCAGTGAACACAAATGTACACCAATGTACGCAAAATATTTATATTATAATCAATGAATCGGTCAGATGTGAGCGAAAGGTGGAAAGTTATCCCTTGGCGCGCGATACCCTAACACCGGCCCTGGTCGCCTTGGCAGGTAAAACACCCCCGAAATCGTCGGGGGGCGGATGATCTTTTTGGGTCACGGCCGCTATTGCCGGGACCCCCATCAGTCTCTGCACCCAGCTTCCCGTCCGTGGACTCCTCAGACTCGGAAAGATCAGAGCGTGAAATCTTCTTCTATTCGTGCCGTATCTCTCTTCGACGCGCTTTGGCTATTCTACTTTCCTTACTGCGGCCCGGAAGAGCTTCTCAGTAGGCTGACCAAACCATTGTCGCAGGGTCCTTAGCCAGGATCCAGCAACCTTTCCCTGCATTGTGACATGCTGCATCTGTTACTTCTCTGGACTACTCATAACGTGTCCGAGATAATCAAGTTTTCAGATTTGAATTATTTTAATTAAAATCTTTTTATTTAAGAGATGCGTACACCGACGTACACATACTAATTAATTAATCTTAATTTTCGTTGGGATAAAGATCTGACGTGACAATATTGCTATTTTCAGAATAGCGCAGCTTATATTTTTGTGTGTGAAAAGATAAAGAACATAAAAGTAGGATTAATTTTCATTACTGAAACATTTAAATAAAATTGTTAAATGAGGATTAAAAAATATTGCAATATAGAATGTTGCCACTTGTATAATTAATTTACTTATTTACACTTTTGTTTATTCATATATGTATATACTTTTTACTGTAATTTACTTGATCTTTTTATTCTTATTTACTTTATTTCTTATATCTTTACTACTTTACTTTACTTATTCTTTTAATAACGCAACCATAAAATTAGACATTTTAATGGAGTCCAAATGAATGGAATGGCTACTTACCTCAGAACAGGTAATATGTACCTAGCGAGGTAGGTAACGATAAAGGCCTGCACAAAAAAACTGTAAATTGTACTTATTACTATCGTATTCATAAACTCTGTTGTTATCGTATTCTTACCATTAATCATGTTTGATGCAAGCTGTTATAAAAAAAAAATTAATCTAGCTAAAATGTATCTGATCTCCAAGCCCACTGCACGCTAAGTTTTAAACCAACCTACGCTATTTATCTCCTTTATCTGCTATAATGAGATATCATCTAGAAACGGCAACGTAGATATATATTCTTCACAGCGCAAAAGCGAAATATTGATAAACTCAGTTGACTGTCGCTCAAGCGTGTGATACACGCTTACTTACAACATTTGGTATTGCTCCGATGGCCGCTACTCGTCGTATGATACACGGCGTTGACCTTGGAAAGCGCACTCCGCACTCTTTAGTGTAACAGATATTGTGCCTCGTAAAACTTGTTAATGTACACCACATTTCTCAATTATATTTGTTAATTTGCGACGCTCTTAATCTTGTTCTGAAAATTATTTATAATTATTTTATCGTTCAAAGTGTGTTTGTTTTCTTTTACGCTTCAAAAGGCCCAATTACAGACGCGAAACTTGAGTAAATTGCATACATAAACTAGCGTCTTGCCCACTAGGCTACTAGGCTACGAGACTCGCCCATGTTCCTATCAATCGTCTTCAAAATGTTCGTACTCTAATGTCGCACTAGAACCATATATCGGGGTCAATAACGACCTATTTTCATGCATAATTATTTGCGTAATCGATGTCTCCCGTATCCTATAATACAGAACGGATGTAATGAATAGGCACACCATAACGCGTAGTGTGCATCTTTTAATCGAACTGAGCGATCACGTCGATGTCTTTAATGACAGCATTAAAAGTATCATACAGAAGATCGCTTCCATATAAGGTACTCACCTAACCTCATAAATTGCTTGCAGTTAATTATTAACAAAAAAAAACCATCAATAGTGCTATATCAAATTTTGGACACAAAAATTGTACGCAATACCGATAAATCGAGTGTAAAAAATAATGTGATTATTAAATATATGTTGTGTGTTAAAAAATGTGTAGAATAAAAAAAATGTGAGTGTTTAAAAAAACAGTGAATAAAAATCGGCGCTAAAATGAAAGCTGTCCCCGTCATACCGTTTAATAAAAATGTGCACTTTCTAAAAATTTTTTTTTACAAATTAAATATTTTTTGATTTTTACTTGAACTTGTAAGGTATTTATTTGTTTTTAAAAATTTTGCAGTCACAGAAAAACCTGGATTCCAGTCTCCATATGCGGGCATGGACAATGGAATGGTGAGTTGTTTTATTTATTTATTTTTATTGTTTTTTTTTGTCCACCTTCATAATTATTTTTTTTGGTTTTTTTAAATTTTTTATTTTAGGAGGATCTATTTTTTTCATATTAGTTTCTCTTGTGTATTTGGAAGTATAAAGTATAAAGCGAATCTGCGATAGCTTCTATGATGGTCTTCTTTATCGTGATAGTCCAGAATTGGTACCTTGGTGTTGACACATTTATTGATTCTTGATTCTGAATATTTTGCAACATTTAGTTTTTCATCTCATCTCATCTTCTTCTCCCTGTCCTATCCCACTGCATTGACAAGGCGCCTCCATTCGTCCCTGTCTTGCGCTGATTGTGCGGCCTCCGTCAATTGTAGTCCCATCCTTTCCTCGCGCAGTTTCTGGAATTGCCCCGCCCAACTATGTCTGGTGCGATCCATTGGACATCTTCCCTCAGGAATGGCACTCAGTATTTTCCTAGGAATTCGGTCATCAGACATTCTTAGCACGTGCCCAAGCCACCTCAGTTGATTTTTCTATGAAGAATAGTAGTAGTTCAATGTTTAGATCGTCGAGTTTCTTATTCGATCCCATTTCGTAACCCCTGCCAATCCTCTCAAGTACTTCTTTTCGGCCGCTTGGACTCTAGAGCGTGCTCGTTTGTTTAGCATCCATACCTGGTGACCGTACGTAAGCGTCGGGCGGTATACCGTTTTGAACACTGCCATCTCTGTCTAGATACTAAGCTCGGCTTTCCTTATCACATAGTTTTTCATAATTGAATATTTGTAAAAATTACTCGTCAATTCATTGGTGTCGTAAATATTTCCCCGGCTTTTAAAGTATATCATTTTTTATCTTCAAAATTAAAAAAAAATGTATTTAAATTATAGCATGAAGTTGTAAGACTATTTTGAGTCATCACTCTTTCAAAAATTTCAAAAATTGCCTGGGTTATAGTAATCTGTGGCTACCTTGGTAGGTGAGTTTTCAAACGAGTTTGTTTTTATGTGGTGGAATCTTGTAATTGTTTTTTCACCAACTTCCCGACTAGCTACAGCTCTGAAACTTTCAGCATTTACGTGTAAAAGTGAATGACTATACATTATTAAATCATTATTTAGATTAAAATGAACAATTTTCCATTATTATTAAACATTAAATGTCAACATACCTTCGAGATTCATCAATTAGTATTTTAAAAATTTGCTATTTCAAATTTATTTGTTGTCGTCGGCAGATTCAACTTTGACATTAGACGTCGAACGAAATGTCGAATTCGATAAATTAGGTCTATGTTGAATTTAGATGTCTGATATCTCAGGATCACTTTGGTTTAGAAGAATAATGGTTCGACAAAAATAACGTTCAACATAATAATAATTATGCCATATGTTTATGTTTCAAAGCAGTGTTAATGCGCAATATCCTCAGTATTTTCTGCCATCAGCCTCTCTCACTCATGTGCCATTCCTTCTCCTTCTCGCGGCGAAACTTTTACCCCATATTAAAAGCATGTCTCCAAAAATTATTTTGATATATTTTTTCTTTTGCGTGCTTCGAAACTCCCGTTTTGAGACTGGCGCATAAAATATCTCGAGAACCATTAGACTAACTAGCTGTGACCCGTCAAAAATGACGGTACCTTTACATGTCGGTTCCTAAAGAATAAGCGTTTAGTTATTTATAGCCGACACCCACGAAATAGTAATAACGACTTTTATCAAAATATTAATATTATAAATAAAATAAAATGAGGAAAATATATTTCGATACTGGGAACCGAACCAGAGCCTCTTGGGTGAGAACCTGGTATCGTAGCCACTACACCATGTCGGAGATGTCACTGGTCTAGGAAAAAATGTTCATAAATGCAGGGTACCTAAAGAAAATATATTGTGCTCCTTATAATCTTATTTTATAAGTACAAATGTCATGAAGAAGGTTGAGTCCAACCGAAACTAGTTGACAAACTTATAGCGATAAAGTGGTTTAAAACTTAGTATTTAATTTATTCTTAAATGTCTTATAATGTCAAGCCACAAAGTGTTTTCTTCCTTTGAAAATTTATATTTTTTTATTTTTAAATAGAGATGCGTACACGGAATACGTGTCACATCAATATTCTTACCATTTTCAAATTGAGCTAAACGCTTGTGCTACGAAAGTAGGACTAACTTGCTGGTCCGGAGTGAGGTTCGAGCCCGCGGCCTTTGAATCACGAGGCGAGAGTCCTAACCACAAGACCAACAAGCTACTCTATACTATACTACATGTACTGTATTTTTTGGCCCGGGGTTCAAGTCCCATCTCCGGCTGTTTAATTTCGTTTTTTTAGCCGTGAATTCTAACAAAATTACGGACGTTACACGAGGTTACTGGGACAGACAACGAAATTATTATTTAACGTTGGGCTCGCCTAGAGAAGTTCCTGTAAAGGTTTTTTACTCCCTTTATATTAACTCGTGGCGTCTGCTTGTCTTCTTGTCCGACGAAAAAACTTTGGAATCATTTTAAACCCCTTTCCCGTGATCCAATCGAGCTGAAACGCGATTATAGTATAATAAGCGCGAAACTTGATTATAGTATAATTTTGGAATTTTTTTTATTACTCCCTTTCGTAGCGTCGAAGCCCAACGCGTAGGTTAAGCGAAAAAAAATGTTTCAACTAGTAAATGAGAAAGGGAGTATAATGAAAATTTGTTTTTTATGGGTTACTTTTTTTATCGTCGCGATACTTAGCTGTCGCGTCGCTTTATTACTTGGAGGATAATAATTTCAGGTAATTATTATACCCTCGGAGTGTTGGCTACCCCTTTGTGTAAGTTACCGATTTAACCCTTAAATGCATGAAGTCTGATTTTTGTATGAAAAAAATATATTTTATAGAGCTTCACCCGTAGACTAAGGGAAAAATAGTAAAAAAAATCCTTGTTTTATTTTTTCATTTATTTTTTCAAAAAATTACCTTGTGCCGTTTTCGGCACCACATGCATTTAATACTAAATTAATGCATTACTTCCTGTGCATTTAGTATAAAAAAGATAAAAATAATTGTATGAATACAAAATTGATAAACATACCTGCTCGTTTTATATTTTTCTGGCGAATAAATCTGTCAAATAATCAAGATCGAATATGGCTTACTTCGCTTCTCTATAAAGACATCGACTTTTTTCTATAATTTGATAGTTTACTAAAAAATGGCCGTTTGGGCATGGAATTTTTTTTTATTTTTTTTAAATTCAATGACTGAGGAATACTTTTATAAGGATCGATATAAAGGATGACAAATATTTTGTGTGATTATTGAAAACAAACTCAATGCTCCGTTTTCGGCACAATATTTATTTAAGGGTTAAATACGATTCACCGGGTGGGTGGGGTGGCCAGCTACAGGGCGGGCTACAACGGGAGCGCAGTGGTACACGGTGTCTTATCGGTGTTCATTACGGCCTCCGCTAATGCCACTTGGATAACTCTCCGACGGGTGGGTGGGGTGAGGGGGGGACACGAGTAATCATTTTCTGACTTGCCCCCCTCTCGCCCGGAGATTGTCAAGTCGCCCCTCGCAATTACTCTTGTAGCGAGCGCGCTCTCCCTTTCGGAAGATGGACCGCTCCGCGTCTGAGATCCTCCAAAAACTACCCCCAAGGATTGTTCCAGTTCCAGCAAATTCATCCCTGTTCCGAACTAGGCAATATTGCTGTTTCCTGCATCTCGACAGTTGAACACCCCGTGGCAAGAAGTTGTTAACTAACATTTTTGTCAAAAATGAGTTAATAAGCCCTCTAAACTAAATAATGTACCCTCTTTCCATTGGAAATAAAATCAGAACTTAAAACTGGGACGTGGATGTTGATAAGTGATATAAGGGGTGGACAATTAAATTGGTTTCGACAGATGAAGACCCCATGGCAAGAAGTTGTTAACTAACATTTTTGTCAAAAATGAGTTAATAAGCCCTCTAAATTAAATAATGTACACTCTTTCCATTGGAAATAAAATCAGAACTTAAAAATAATTAGAACACGTTCAAATCATAGGGATGAACATGTTAACTACACTTTCGTAAAAATCAAATCAGTTACTAATGGGAAGAACACGTTATCTTCAATAATAACATGTTCATGCCATCATTCTGAAATTAACACGCCTTTTAATTTGATTGGAATATTTATGGTTAATATAAATTTTACTCTGGCGTACTGTCATATATATATATATTTTTTGAAGACTATTATAATATGTACTTATATATTATTTCTCAATAATTTTAAATGATAAATACCATGTTTTGCATTATTAATTAACATGCCAGGTATTTTGTAATGTTGGATAATGGATGGTAAAAACGAATGGCATTTGAAGGGTTTTTTGATGTTCGTGTTTTGCCAATTTTAAAAAGGTGTTATTCTATTAAAAATGAGTTCCAGAGGCTAAAAAATACGGTTTGTAACTACATTTTTTTAGGGAAAATTAGTATATTTTTATTTTTGTGCATAATTGCGTTGCTTTACTTTGTAAATACTTTTTTTATATATTAGTGACATAAATCAATAAAAATTAATCTTGAATTAGCTATAAAACATATTTTTCAAAGGCGAAATGAAAATGTCTAATTATCTCAAAATGACTTGAATGTAACGTTAACAACGTCTTGCCATGGGGTCTTCAGTTATTATATAACACTGCGACTCCGTTTTTTTGACGTTTTATGTTTGACTGTTTTAAAATGAATGATTTCAATCGATTAGAACGCTAATTATTTGTAATTGTGAATAACTTAAGGTTTGTTTACGCGGTAGAGCTTTCTGATTGATTGAATTCATTAATTTCAAGCATGTCAAACTTAAAACATCGAAATTGGCGGCAATACAATGTTATACATTCCTGTCAAGTTTGGGATAAAGATCTGAGGTCTCAATAGCACAGATTATTTGACATTTATTTGTTTATTAAGAAATCTTGACATTTTTCAATTATAATGTATGAGCAAAGTATATCTTTCATAGACCAATTAAAAAGATTCACAGATAATTCAAGGCACAGTGAATTAATAAGTAAATTTGGATTAGACTGTATTTTTAATATATTTTTGATGTTTATAGGTCGACTTAGTGGTTGTACATAAGTATTAACTTTGATTAATTAAAAACTCAGTGTCAACCATTTACAGTAATTTTACGTTTACCGGTTTCGATGCCACTGTGTTTCCGACTGGACGGCCGCACACTAACTATCTATTACTTATTTTAGTAAACAAATTAATTTTTGAACGGGGGCGTGACTATGTATCGTGGGGGTAATTGAAAAGTAAACGTTGAAATGGGAAATACAATCAAGTATTGCTTGCCCAAAGTAACTTGGCGTGCGGTGAATTTCGAACTAAAACCCGCCCCGCCCGCACCCGACGGTAATCCCTCGCCCTGTCATTCAGTTCATTCTCGTCTTTGAGCGCGAGCTGTGTCATCTTGATTACCAATATACATTGAATTATTATGTCCAAAACATCCTAAACAATCCGGGATGGTGCAAGAACAATTGCCAATGAAGTATTAAAGTTTTGCGTAGCTGAAAAAGCGAATAATGGACCGATATTACCGTCTGACAGATAGAACGGCCTCCATTACTGCGTGGTTTCTTTAGTGATGCCCGACCAAATTTCTGTATTTAATACGACACCGGTCACCGGACATTCCGTACATTATGTATTGTGTAATAAATTTACACCCTGACGACTTCTGTTACGCGACAGCGACGCCCTCCCTCGCACGCCTAGTTATAGTGGTACGTCTATAACTGGCTATTCATAAAATGTATCTGGTTATTAATTATATTGGTTTTAGGGATTTCTCGATTTCTAATATTTCTAAGTTGTCTATTATTTACATGGAGTGTGGCCTGTTTCTAAAAGATGGTTGTAAATTCAGAGAAGTTGTTGTTATTTAGACATCTTATAAGTTAATTAATAAATAATAGTTAGCAACTAAGAATAGATATAATTAATGATTGTAGACTGCAACACGGGAATAGGGATTGGGGAAAAAGGTGAGGCGATAGGAGGGAGAGAATGACGGGTTCCCGAAACCGCGGCCTCGGCGGCCGGTCGGTCTCGCCGCCGCTCCGGTGTTGCCAGGACATTCCAGTGGCCGTGCCGAGCGCACTCCTCCAGAGCACGGAGCCCGCGCCGCACAGATTGAGCCCCGGCGGGGTGGGGTCCCTCCCGCGCAGTCCTCGCGAGAAACTTTGTAAAAGTTTTCCATCTATCTCCCCCCCGCCCAGCCCGGGACACGCAGCGGCAGCGCTGTCCGAGAATTATTGCCTTTGTTACGCCCCCCTCCCGCCCCGCTCGCGGCGACCCCTTTTCTTCTTCTACTTACTTTCTCTTCTTCTTTCCCTCCTTCGTCCGCGGCGGGCCGAAACTCGGGTTGCGCGAGCCGGATGAGGATTTGTGTGACGGGCCGTCGAGACGTTTGCATTATCCACCGGCTGGTGTTACACCCTTACACCGGACGGACAGACAAGGAAATTATATTGTTTCATTATTTATTTATTTATGAGCGAGCCTTACTGTAGTCGCGTACGTTGTGTAACATTTGACGTCTCACAATTTAACACATCAATTGAGCAGCGACAGAAATTAACATCAAAATTTAAAAAATGTAATACCTGTATATATATTAATTATTAAATACAAGTAAAGAAAATGTACGTGCATTTATTTATATTGAATTTTGCCGCACTAGGTAGGTACCGTATATATCTACATACGCATTTTGTTTAGAAATGTGTTCGGTCAATTATATGTTTTTATTTATTTTCATAGATGGCGGTAGTGTGCCGCCATACATATAGTATGAAAACTTTGAATAAATATTTAATAATCACATAAATTACATAAAATTTGAGAATGTAAACCATTAAGGGTAGTTATTGTATCCATTAATGTAAAATAAATTGAGTATTTATTGGATAGTTAAAATATATCAAAGTTACAACATCCGCACGCTTGACACCAGCCTCGCAACATATATACAAAATCAGAAGCATTGGCTGGTAGTCTGCGTCTTCGCTGATATGACACTTGTTGGACATTGATTTGTTTACAAGCGATGATTTTTTTCCATCGCGCGTGCTCCGCGCGCGCTCATTGGTTAAATGAAATTGCGTGCGTCTTATTTCTTGTTGCGCATTTTCGTCCTTTCTCACGAAATCACTGCCACAGTTTGCAAGAGGAAAGGTGTCACAGATAAAAAACAAAAAATTAATAGAAATAAAAAATATTCAATAGAAATGAGCGATCATTAAGACACTTTAAATAAATATATATAAACAATTATCTTATTTCACACTCTTCCTTATTAAACCCTGTCTGTCTGTCTGTCTCGGTTCCATTCTTCTGGTGTCGAAGTCACGCGTCTACTGTTACATTTCTTTTTTCAAAATTAAACTTTTTTTTTCAAAAATCAAATGTTGCCGACTCCTCGGCTCGCGTCGTCCCCGGCTCCTCCCCACGCCGCGTCTCCGAATGGTATTATTTATTTGTTACATTATTATATTTCTTAGGTGGGAGTTTTTGTCTCTGGCGCTATATTGTGTTTTGTTTGATAAAAGTTGATTCGCCGACCGCAATCCGCAAACTTTTAGCTCGGTCATCAGCCGAACCCGCGTGCTGGCTTGTATTATTAACCCTTCCCCTCCGGTGCTGTGTACCTACCGATTTGAGATTGCTCCTAATTATGTAAATTTACTAAACTAGCTGTTTAATCTTGAAAGTTCTGCCAAAAACATGGGTCTCATAGTAAACCAGCAGAAGACCAAATACATGACCGTAGGATGCACCCGACAAATCCCAACTCTCTCGTGTGGAAGTCAAAATTTTGAAACGGTACCGAGATTTACATACCTAGGACCCTGATAACAAGAAACAATAATACTATAGAGGAGATCCAGAAGTGTATAGGGAGCGCAAATCGCTGCTTTTTTCGCCTACAAAAGCAGATTAAATCCAGACTGCTGTCCAGAAACACTAAGATATTAGTGTACAAACGCTTATTATTAGGCCAGTACTCACGTACGCAGCTGAGACGTGGGTACTATCTAAGAGGAATGAGCGAGCACTGGACGCTTTTGAAAGGAAAATTTTGAGGCGTATCTTCGGACCGGTTCTAGAAAATGGACTTTGGCGCAGACGTTACAACAATGAGCTTTGTACTATATTTAAGGAGCCAAACGTCACAAAATTTATAGAACTGGAAAGACTTCGGTGGCTGGTTCATGCGGAGAGAATGTCCGAGTATCAAGCACCAAAGTCCTTGCTGAACTCAAGGCCAATAGGGCGAAGGAGCTTAGGAAGGCCAAAATTAAGATGGAGTGACAACTTCTCTGCCTTAGAGCTTCGGAACTGGACAGAGCTGGCACCAGACCGAGATGAGTGGAGGAAAATTATTGAGGAGGCCATCAAGGGTTGTAGTGCCAAGAGTGATGTGACTAAACTAACTGTACGCGCAGCTTCGCCCGCCTGGAATTCAGTTTGAAACTATAAGGCCCGAATTCAGATTCAATACTTAGATGATTTAAATGTCATGGTATGTAAGTATTAAAAGTGTTATTTTGTACTGAAAATTACGCTTTGAGGGAGCACCTTAACCTTTAAATCACCAAGTATTGACACTGGGCGTATTATGTCCAGCATTTGTGATCATTGGCATTAAAGGCAGTTAGCATCGAAGAAAAATTAATATAATGTAAACTACTCGTCCAAACAATGTTGTGTATCTACATAAAATTTTCTTGATGATTAGTAAATTTATTTTTATAATAAAATAATATTACCTACTCAAGTTACCTCCGACAGATTAAAATTAATTTTAAATATACCTAAAAAGAGATAAATATAAGAGCATTTGAGATGTCTGAATAATCATGGTTTTTCTGAATTTTCAAATCGTTTATTAGAAAATGATCACGGTTTGGATATAAAAATTACTTATAAATAATTTTGGTCTAAAATTGAATAATTCAGAATCATTAGAAATAAGTAAAGCATTTAAAAAGTAAACAAAATATTATTAATAATCAATTAAATTAAACTACTAGCCCGATTCCAATTTTTTTTTCAATAATTGTGTTTAATCAAGAACTTCAGCAATAATATTTAAAAATAATTTAGAAAAACCCTCGGCCCTCGTAGCGCAGTGCGTATGACACTGGCTTCCCACACCGAGGGTTCCGGGTTCGATTCCCGGTGAGGTCACATTTTAATTAATGTGATTTACTCAAGCCTGGGTGTTTTCGCTTCTGTAATTGGGCCTCCTAGCCTGTTAAAGCGTAAAAAAAAAAAAGGACATTTTTCATTTTGATATTTTAACTCGTTCTTTCGTTCGTCTTACCTCTATCTTTTTGATTCGTAAACGCTTTTTCGTTTTTTTTTTCTCGATTTTGGGGTTATCTCTGATGAATAAAAAATAAATTATTTTGAAATTTTTGATGTGTAACATAGTTACGCTCGGTTCATGGGAAGCCGCAGACTTCTTTAGCGACTCGTCCAAACGACCGTTGCTGAGAAACGAACGAGCGTCGTTGAGGAAAGATGTCACTCGTCATTTGCGACCACCGTAAGATTCGCTCATTTTTTTATGTTTACACAATACTTGTTTAGCGCTTGTAAAATGTCAGAATATCGCTCGACTTGGTGCGGCAGCGCTTGGCCGAGTGGCCCCGACACGCTGAGCAGCGGCGCGGCTATTTTTCCGTCCGCCCCCCGTGTATTGCACTTAACGGTGTAAAGTTCGGTCCGTTTCTCCGTTTTTAGCCGCAATATTTCACGGCGGGCGGGCAACAAAGTTTCGCCCCGCCCCCGCGACGGTAATGACGGCGGTGTCTGCCCGTAATGTTGTTCCTCCCGCGCTCTGCCGCGGACTCGGGAGTTATTGCTTCTTTTTAAAAAAAAATTCTTTCGAAACTTTGTCTCGCCGTCGCGTGGCAGAGTTTGGTTGACGGTTGGCTACTTTGTATCGCTGAATTTTGAAAAGATGGTGCAAGGTATTGTTTACCTGCCGCGAAATGATTTTGATTGGTCGAAACTGACATCCGACGTATTCTACGCCAACCGCTAGCCAGAATTTAAACCTTTAAAAAATCTGTCCAGTGACAGTTGGTCTTTTCTACTAAGAATTGACATTCTTTTTCGTATGGTATCCGTATCCGTCGTAGACACGTGAGTTCACATCAGCCTTTCGGGATAGACAGATCAAGTGTTCCGGATTCGACGAAGCCGGTAGAATTGGAGATTGAATCCGCACTCGACACACTAGGAAAAAGCTGTACAATTTGTCGCCTGTGGACGTAGTTAGCTTTAGCCGAGTTATTTCGGTCATTATCGGCGGAGATTGGAAAGGAAAATATTTCTTTTCTAATCCCGACCCGCGTGCGGTGGTGGCGATTCCGTCCGTCATCGCGCAGGTGCAATATTGAATTTCAAAAAGCACGTTCAGTTCGACAGTTATCCCGGTTCATCCAGGATCGGGCCCCCTTGTAGGAAGGCGCCAGGATCTCCTGTCCTGGGTCGTCACAATGAGAACATCTTATTAAATCGCTAGTTTCCTCATTAGACTACCTCTAGGTTTAGTTGGGATGCTGATTGCTCTACTCACCGAATAGTCCTCGTCTCTTGTTGTAGCTGGACCTCGTGATCGAGGATTCCCTCCCCATTCTGACTGACTTTAGTTAGAAAGCGTTAGAAGGCGAAGCCGTGCATATGACTTTGTTTAGAGCGAGAAAGATGTTGCACGCCATCAGACTCACCGGCCACCCCGCCGCGCATGGGTCTGGTAGCACGAGGCGAGACGATCGGTATGCAGCGGTGTGTTGAGTGCCATGGAGGGTAGGGATTATGGGAAAGATAAGGTGGAGTGCCGCCAAGGGGCTGGTTACCGCAATCTTGGCACATGAAGAGTCTATGCAAGACATGGCCATGCCAGCTCATCCTGCTTTCTTTCAGCACTTTGAACGACCTTATGACATATTCATTGCGGACTAGCAGTAGTAGTAGCAGTGGGCCCTGCGGGCGGCTATTGTGGCCGCTTCGCGGCCAGCGATGGCCGCTGCGCGGCCAAATGTGTTTGCTGTGCAGCAAACACAGTTGTTTACCTATGCCTACGTCAGCCGCTTCGCGGCCAATTGTATCTGGCAAATTTCCATTTCCGTTATTGTGGCCGCTTCGCGGCCAATTGTATTTGCTGTGCAGCAAACACAATTGTTTACCTATGCCTACGTCAGCCGCTTCGCGGCCAATTGTTTCTGGCAAATTCCCACTTTTAATTACGGGTAGTTTAGATATAATTAAGACAAAGAATTTATTCAGTATTTCTAACCGATTAATAAGTCAGAGCGGAATAAACCACAGTTCGATAGGTAGGTACCTACTCTCTTCTCTTCTCGCAGTGTTGATTACTTTTATACAACATTATAAAAAACCAAAAATCTAATTAAAATTTCAACGAATAAAATATTCTCGACCGTAAAAAAAAAACGATTCTGCCAGGATTCGAAACTGGAATCCTCTGATCCGTAGTCAGACGCGTTATCCGCTGCGGCACACGCCCCAGCGGGCACCATGGCAAAATTATTGTATACAAATAGAAATCATCATCCAAATGCAGAAACGTACGACATTGCTTGGGGTAATTAATATATTGATCCTGTCTATCGTGTTTCACCACCTGCCCATACTTAAGTATCTATATAATTAACCTCGAAGACAGACGAACGAGAAGTGATCTGAAATACGAGTGTCTTATACAGGGTTATTTGTAAAACATTAATAACCTCACAGGGCTATATTCCTGCCCTGATTACGAGTCGAAAATGTTCAAGCTATTGTCACATAATATCAATAGTTAAGGAGATATGCGACATCAAAGTTTGCATTTTTTTTTCAATATTTCCGACTTATTTTTTGTAAAACGTTGGACTACCATTACAGTAACTCATATCGATTATGAAAAATTCATTGGTTTCGATACAAGTTAAATAAAATCATAAAAATCCTGAAAAATTCTAATTGGAATGTTTTCCAATTGGAATTCGAAGGTTTTTATTTTTTTATTTGACTTGTATTAAAGGGAATGAATTTTTCATATTCCATATAAGTTACTGTAATGATAGTCCAATGTTTTACAAAAAAATAAGTCGGAAATATTGAAAAAAAATGCAAACTTTGATGTCGCATATCTCCTTAACTATTGATATTAGGTCATAATAGCTGGAACATTTTCGACTCATAATCAAGGCAGGAATATAGTCCTGCGAGGTTATTAATTTTTTACAAATAACCCTGTATATACAAATTACTAAACAATCATATTGACTCCACTGAAATTGTGAGCTTCACACATTTTCACTTGCACCATTTGCAGAACAAACTCCATAATTACTTAACACGTGTTCTTGATACCTATAACATGGCTTGCAGATCTCGATATTTTTTAAAACCAACTTAATTCATCAATTAAAAAGTCAGACAAAAAATAAAATCCACGAATAAATTTTTGGCTGCTACCGGGATTCGAACCACGGATCTTCTCCTATCTGAGGCCGGCGCGTTAAACAATTACCCTATAGCTGCCTTGTACATTACCGTGAATATATCGACCTTATGTGTAAGTCTCATTTATTAATTGATTAACATATATTATCAATTTTAAGAAAAATCTACTTTTTCTGGTAATGTAGGCACAAATTACCTTGTGTAACTGCCGCTAGGAAACACCGGAATTGACCGTTTAATTATTTTTGGACACATTTGATACCCGCTATAGCGTAATTGTATAACACGTTAAGCCTATGTGCCGTTTAATACATTCTCAGATGAATGAATCGATTTGTCAATTTTTCATATAAATATTAGGTCCTTACATATGAAATTGGCGTTTTGCCGTACTGGCAAATTTGATCTCAAATATCTTCTCTTTGGTTAGGAATTCCAAATCCAAATTTATACAGCTATTTACTCATGTATTTGTGTTTTGAAAATTATAATTCATTTGTTTCTTCCTCAATTGTTTTTTTCTTTGCGTCACTCGGTTTACAAAATGAAAAACTTGAAATATCGCGTTATTTACGAGTACGAGTTCCACCGTGGCACCAGTGCTGCAGAAACGGCTCGAAGGATTAATGATGTGTATGGCGACGGTGCCGCAAAAGAAAACACAGTGCGTTTTTGGTTCCAACGTTTTCGTTCTGGAAATTTCGACCTGCAGAACAAGCCCCGTGGACGGCCGGAGACCAAAGTTGGTAATGAAGAATTGAAGGCTATTGTGGAAGCGGATCCATCGCAAACCACATCCGAGTTAGCTGCAGGCTGCGGTGTTAGTGATAAAACTGTTTTAATCCACTTGAAGCAAATTGGTAAGGTGAAAAAGCTTGAAAGGTGGGTACCTCACGAATTGAGTGAAGCAAATCAACAAACGCGCGTTGACTGCTGCGTTGCATTACTCAACCGGCACAATAATGAAGGGATTTTAAATCGAATCATTACCTGTGATGAAAAGTGGATCCTGTACGATAATCGGAAGCGCTCATCGCAATGGCTGAACCCTGCCGAACCAGCCAAACCATGCCCCAAGCGAAAATTGACTCCAAAAAAGTTACTTGTGAGCGTTTGGTGGACTAGTGCTGGTGTCGTTCACTACAGCTTTCTTAAATCTGGCCAGACGATTACGGCAGATGTCTATTGTCAGCAACTGCAAACCATGATGGAAAAGCTAGCTGCTAAACAACCGAGGCTGGTTAATCGCTCTAGGCCACTGCTGCTTCATGATAACGCTAGACCACACACTGCACAACAGACGGCTACCAAATTAGAGGAGCTTCAATTGGAATGTCTAAGACATCCACCGTACTCTCCGGACCTTGCCCCAACAGATTACCATTTTTTTCGAAATTTGGATAACTTCTTGCAAAGGAAAAAATTCAACTCCGATGGGGCAGTCCAAACCGCCTTCAAAGATTTAATTGATTCCCGTCCGAATGGTTTTTTTAGTAAAGGGATCGATGAACTACCTATGAGATGGCAAAAGTGCATAGATAGCAATGGTACATACTTTGATTAAATAAATATATAATAATAAAAAAAATCGGCTTTATGTTCCTCCCATACTAAACGCCAATTTCATATGTAAGGACCTAATAATAGAGATTATACTAAAAAAAACATTGCCGTTCATCTGGCAAATATTTTTTATAAATCTAGTCTGTGCAATTATTTTTTAAAACAGTTTCATTTGTTTATTTCAGAATGTACTAAAACGGCACATAGGCTTTAATTACAAATACAGCGACGATATGTCTTTCTAATTGATTAATTAATTTGGTTAGATAAGCGACTTCAAAGTTTGCATTTTTTTTTTCAATATTTCCTGTAACGTTGGGAATTGTAAATTGGTAAATCAGGAAGATCTGGTTCACTGGACCCAACAAATACAGAAATATGATAATCATCATTTCCATTGAGCTCTATACCTCTCCTATTACATTTCCGGCAAACTCAAAATTGGATCTTTTTAAATTTTCATTTATTGTAACGTCACGGTCGTCCAAATTAAACTCAAAATGGTCACGAAGCAATATCAAATCGGACGGTTTCCGAGTAAGAGGAGCCATTCTGCGCTCTACTTATTAGTTGTACACGCACTCCTGCCAGGAGCATCTGTAGCTATACACAATGCATCGAGATCATGTCGCTTAAAGTAATGACGTCACAGACCCCCCCGTCTCCCATGTCATCAAAATAAGCAAAGCGAAGACAACCCCACCCCCTTTCGGTGCTTATGTAATACCCCAAGGTGTTGATAAATTTATTTGATTTGTATTAAAGCGAATGAATTCTTATCATAATTCAATAAAAATTACTTTAATGAATGTCCAATATTTAACAGAAGATTCTTCTTCATCACCCTTCATCTATCCACTGCTGGATATAGGCCTCTTCCGTACCCTTCCATCCTTCCTTGTTGCTTGCTACTTGTAGCCATTTCTTTCACCCCACAGCGGCTATATCGGGGCAAGATTAGTTAATAATATTGAGAAAAAAATGCAGACTTTGATGTAGCTTATGTCTAACTTTGATATTAAGTCCACTCATAATTTATGTAGAAATCTACGTGTGTAAGTATTGTGGACTAGCTCTGTTACATTCTGTATAATCCTGCATCTGCTCCTAATGCATCGCCACCGTTACCTTTCACCCGCGTCGCATACTTTCTCAGATGTTACCCCTTAAAGTTTTGACCTATTTTCGCGATTTTTGTTCAGACTTGCCGTATCATCGGGCCACAAAGGTCGTGAAACATTGGTGTCAGAATTTCGCCGAGCAGATTATTGTCGGGTTACTGCGCCTCGCGTTACGGACCGCCGGGGCCGCAGCGCATGCACGCCGTGTCGGGTTGCGGCCGGCGGGTCCCCCTATTCGGCGGTCGTCGAATATCACGCCGCGCCGGTGGTCGCCGTGAGAAATTCACGCTATACAACATCAACATTTTTTTCTTTCCCTCCTCACTCTCGGCGACGGGATATCGCCTTGTTTTTTTTTTTATTTCATTTGAAACGCGACATGTGTCGGCTCCGATATTATAAAATTATAATGTCAAATATTTGAGCCTCGATTTTAAATAGACGTGTCATTTTTTTTTATTTAATTTTTTTAATTTAAAGACTATCTACAGGTCAGAGTGACCCTAATGGATAGTCATTTAGGACAAGGTGATTAGTACAGTTACAATTTACGATGATACATTAAAATAAAACATTAATACATTATACAATATAAGTGTACAGTAAGTGATTACAAGATGAACGAAGTTCACATTCTCCGCACGACATAATAGGCATGTAGGCTCCCAGGTCGACTAAGTCAGAAAATGTGTACCCGCGCTTTGTGGCTATAAAATTTTTGTTTAGGTTGATTTCCGAAGAGTCCGTCTTACACGCTCAAACAATTTTCGGTCAGGAGCGATATAATTTCTCTCTTAAACTGAGGTTGTGTCATGTGAAATATGTCAATTTTGGGGTTACATGACGTGACCTCGTTGTTCTGGTTTAGCATTCTAGGTAGAGGAGAGAAATAACCTATGTTGGTGCTGTAGACCTTTGTGTGGAATAGTGTTTGGATCTCAGAGACCGGACAGGTATATTAAAATCTATTTACGAGAGTATTGAGGGCGAGTCTAGTTTGTTGTTTACTATTTCAAGCAAAGAAATTTTTTTTTTATAAAATACACAAATCGAGTGAAACTTTGGAGAGTTTTCGTCATTAAATTTTTAATAGAAAATATTCTTTACACTTTGGGTGAAATATCGACGGTTACGGAGATAAGCGACATCAAAGTTTTTATTTTTTTTTATTCAATATTTCTGACTCATTTTATGCAATACTTTGAAATACATAAAAAAAAATCAAACATAATAATTTCGCTGTCTGTCCGTTTGTCCGTCCGTCCGTCTGCCCCCGTAACTTCGTGTAACGTCCGTAATTTCGTTTTAATTCACGCCTAAAAAGACGAAATTAAACGGCCGGAGACGGGGCTTGAACCCTGGGCCAGCCAATCCGAACCAGCCGCTTAAAGTCCAGTCCGACTGTGGACCGACAAAAGGATACTATAAATGAAGACCCCATGGCAAGAAGTTGTTAACTAACATTCAAGTCATTTTGAGATGATTAGACACTTGTATTTCGCCTTTGAAAATTATGTTTTATTGCTAATTCAAGATTAATTTATATTGATTTATGTCACTAAAATATCACAGAAGTATTTACAAATTTAAAAAAAAGCATTTATGCACAAATAAATAAAAATATACTAATTTACTCTAAAAAAAATGTAGTTAACAATCATTTTTTTGCCTCTGGAACTCATTTTTAATACAATAACACCTTTTTATAATTGGTAAAACACGAACATCAAACAACCATTCAAATGCTATCCGTTTTTGCCATCCATTATCCAAAATTTAAAAATACCTGGCATGTTAATTAATAATACAAAACATGGTATGTACCATTTAAAATTATTGAAAAATAATATATAAGTACATATTATAATAGTCTTCAAATAAAAACAAATATATGACAGTACTGCCAGAGTAAAATTTATATTAACCATAAATATTCCAATCATATTAAAAGGCCTGCTAATTTCAGAATGATGGCATGAACATGTTATTATTGAAGATAACATGTTCTTCCCATTAGTAAGTGATTTGATTTTTATGAAAAAGTGTAGTTAACGTGTTTATCCCTATGATTTGAACATGTTATAATTATTTTTAAGTTCTGAACTTATTTCCAATGGAAAGAGCGTACATTATTTAGTTTAGAGGGCTTACTAACTCATGACAAAAATGTTAGTTAACAACTTCTTGCCATGGGGTCTTCAAATATGTACTAGGGCTTAGCAAATAACTATTTCGTGTTCCGCCCAACACAATCGTCAGGGTTCAAAATAATACCCTTAACTGCCGGCAGGGGAAAATATAAAAAAAATATTTATTGATGAAATTTGTTATTACTATTTCATGGAATTCAGTAATAAATAAGTAAATACTCATTCTTTAGGAACCGGCATGTAAAAGTATCATCATTTTTAACGGGTTACAGCTAGGAAATGCAATCCCGAGTCGGGATTGCCCTTTCGGGATCGACCGAGATTAGAATTTCCAATCCCGCGGGATCCCTAGGGATCGGGATCCCGAATACTTTTGTAGTTTTTTTTTTGTTTATAGAGCCGATTAGCAATTAACGACAACGCCTTGCATTTTTTATATCAGCAATTTTAATAAAATGTTCATTATTAATCATTGCATTAAAGTTTTTGTAGGCGTTTTTCCAGACATTAATCAGTCAATGTGGTAGAATTAGCAGTAGTTTTTATTACTATGTTAGGTTGATAAAATAAATATTATTCCAAGCTATTTTTATTATATGAATGTGATATGAACATAAGTTTTAAGTAATTACTAAAAGCTCTAAAATTAAACATCCACTTAATCTATGGCTGATTTTGGTAACGGCTTCGTAGGAAGCTGAGCACGTCGATTGTTTTATCTAGGCGGCATCTTATTTAAAGATAGGCCTCTATTTCCCCTACATTCTTACAAATTCATCTCTTTTTTTATGAAAGTTTCCAATCTGTCGGTATCGGAGAGCATGCAAGGAGGATTAGATTTATATACCTTACCTCCAAAGGTAGAACAGCAACTGAAAATTTACTTACTGTAATTGCATAATAATGTCTTCAAATAAAAATATATACCTATATAAATTAATTAATTAATTAAGGAAAATAAAAAATAATCTTAAACAAAACTTTAACCCTTTTTACATTAAACAATTATTCTACACATATTTACACTTGGACTTATGACTAACTCAACTTTCACTAACATTCCACTTGATACTCTGTAGATACATAATAACTACCTCATGAAAATAAATACTACTGACGAACTCGAAAAAATATTATAATTGTGTTCTATAACGCCACTCTGGGACAGGCGTAGCCTAGTAGAGTGGCATAATCCACAAATTAAACAAAACAAAAGAAATGTGTAATTTATCTTATGTTTTATTGTTAAATTAGTATTAAGTATCTTTATTTGTAAACAAGGATTTTTTAAATAAATAAATAAATAAATATACCTTTAAAGCTAAATCTTGTCCGATTTTTCGGTTCGGGATTGATTTCGTAAAATGACTCGAGATCTCGCGGGATCGGGTTTGCATTCCTTAGTTACGGTAGCGCCCCGTAAGGTGAAAAATTTACAAATTAAAAACGAGTATTTTTACTCCCACATGGCCGCCGATGCTCTTGCAAAGAGTTGACAGTTGTCGTCGATTTTTTAGAAATATTTGGTGTTCGATGATTCACATGCCCACCTGCACTTTAGCGAAGCAATGCGGAATAGATTCTCACGGCTTGCGCATTCGCCGATCCTCACAGAGCCCACCTACCGAGCGGGCATCGGCGGTGGTCAAATTTGTGGAAATTGTCTCGATTCTTATTAATTACGATATCCGCGATTCTAAACCAAGTGTTTGAATTTACCGAGAATTCGGTAAGCTCTCTCGTTCGGTTTTCCTCAGGTGTCGTTTTGAAATGTCGCGTGTGTGTGGTTTTTTTTTGCCAGTGGAGATGTAAGCAAATTTGTAAACTTGGCGATTCGAATCGCAATTTGTTAACGAAAATAATAGATACGGTAAGACAGGCAAAAATGTATGAAGGCGTCCCTATAAAAAGGGTGTAGGTAATGGTGTCCCATAGTTAGTAGCAAATACGTTACAGGCGAATTGCTGACTTGAAAATGTTCGAGCAACCATGACCTACTATCAATATTTATAGAGATGGAACGGATGGGTAAGGAACGGATGAGAAATAAAATTTATGTTGCGAGTCTTGAAGACAGCAGAAACAGAGGGCGTCCGCGGATGACCTGAGGTGGCCAGATAAATCAAATATTGGAAGATGGAGGATTGGAAGCTTCAACAACAGGGTGTAAAAGAGCTAGCAGCAAAAACTTGGTTGGTAGATTCCTGCCTACGTTATGAGTCTAAAATGTTCAAGCAACCATGACCTAATATTAATATTTATAGAGATATGCAACATAAAAGTTTGCATTGTTTTCAATATTTCTGTCTTATTTTTTGCAAAAAGTTAAACTATCATTACAGTAACTTATATCGATTGTGAAAAATTCGTTCGTTTTAATACAAGTCGAATAAAATGATAAAAGTCTTCTAAAAATTGAAAATATAAGTTTTTGACAAGGTTTTTTGGGTTGTATTAAAGGTAATGAATTTTTTTAATCTACATAAGTTACTGTAAAGATAACTTTTTGTAAAAAATAAGTAAACAATATTGAAAAAAAAATCAAATTTTGATATTGCCTTCTCCATACACATTGCGGTAACTTATATCGATTATGAAAAATTCATTCGCTTCAATACATCTCGAATAAAATAATAAAAACTTATCTCTAAAAATAATCTCTTTTCAATTTTTGCAAAGTTTTTATCATTTAATTCGACTTGTATTGAAGCGAATGAATTTTACATGATCGATATAAGGTACTGTAATGATTGATGAACATCTGTTTACAGAAAATATGTCAGAAATATTGAAAAAAATATGTGTACTTTGATATTTCAAATCTCCATAACTATCGATATTAGGTCATGGTTGTTTGAACATTTTCGACCTATTATCAAGGCTGGAATCCGCCTGTAAAGTTTTTGCCGCCAAAATCGATGTTATTTAATTTTTCGCCATTGCAGTGTCTCATCTTCTTCCCCTTGTCCTATTCGGGTCTGGGACCCATTGCATCGACAAGGCGCCTCCATTTGTCCCTGTCTTGCGCTGATTGTGCGGCCTCCGTCCATTATAGTCCCACCCTTTCCTCACAGTTTCTGGAGTTGCCTCGCTAAACCGTGTCTGGGGCGGCCCACTGGACGTCTTCCCTCAGGAATCGCACTCAGTATTTTCCTAGGAATTCGGTCATCAGACATTCTTAGCACGTGCCCAAGCCATCTCAGTTGCGATTATTCTGTGAAGAGTAGCAGTGGTTCAATGTTTAGATCGTCTCGGGTCCTCGAGTTCCTTATTCGATCCCATTTCGTAACCCCTGCCACTCCTCTCAAGTACTTCATTTCGGCCGCTTGGACTCTAGAGCGTTTTCGTTGCGTTGTTCATTCGAGCGTGTCGAATTGTACAATTTTATGTAGGATACCAAAGTTTTAACTGACGATCAACTGATTCTATAATATATCCTTAACAGGAAAACTAATTTACTTAGACTTTGAATAATACTTTCTGTCGGAAGAAATAGATTTTGCCGCAACTCTAAATGAATTGAGCCATTAGGCTTTGTTGAAGATATATTTGATTTCTACATCTTGTAAATCATTTATAAGCCAATGGATAAATGAAAAGGTGGTAAATTAAAGGGTAGTATATTAGTTGAGAGTAAATTGGCTTTCAATAAGCACATCGACAACATGTTCACTAATGCTTCATCTATGCTTGGTTTCGATATCCGTGTTTGTATCCAAAGATATTAGCGCTTTCAAGATTTCTCATATTTTCGTAGTATTTTGGAATACGCTTCCCAGGTATGGAACCCAGGCTACGCAGTACACAAGAGGAGAATTGAAAACGCCCAATATAGATTTTTAAATTACCTCAACTTTCGCTCTTTTCGATCTCATCTCAGCAATGAAGACGCTGAAAGATTCTTTAACGTACAGAGATAACATGCCGTAAAAATATAGCGGACTTTGTTATGTTATTTAAAATCGCACACAATTTAGTTGATAGGTACTCCAGATCTCCTTCAACGTCTATCGTTCCACATCCCAAATCGTGACAGCAGACAGTCACCTACTTTTCATCTCCCTCATTCATCTACAGATCCACAAATTCATGTAATTAAATTACAACCACATTGATATTTTTAACTCGACTATTCTAGACATTCAACGAAAATTAATATCACACCGCACCTTAATAGGTTCACTCAATTTATATTCCCATATACCCTTCTCACCCCTACTCAACATATTTTGAAACTATAAATTACCTCATATTTTGCTTTGTCACACTTTGCTAATAACATTGATAATTAATCTTCAGTGGAAAGTTTACAATTGGTATCCCAATTATAATAGTTTCGTTGTCTGCCCGTCCGTCCGTCTGTCTCCGTAACTTCGCGTAACGTCCGTAATTTCGTTCGAATTCACGGTTAAAAAGACGAAATTAAACGGACGGAGATGGGGCTAGAACCCCGGCGAGCAAACTAGGACGCGGAGACCTACGGAAGTTGCCAGCATGTGCGGCAACCTTCCAAAATGAACTACGTATAGAACTTAGCAAAGACGCGAACCAAATATTACATAGCGCACAATATATTTTCTTTAGGTACACTAAATGCTTATAAACATTTTCTGCGTGACGTAGTGGTAGGATATCCGCCTCCCACCCAAGGAACTCGGGTTCAATTCCCGGTACCGGAATTATTTTTTCTCATTTTATTTTGATGTCTATTTTATTTATATTATTTAATTATGTAGTTGCGTTAGTTTTACGCACGCGCATTCCCCAGGATTTAAAATAGTAGGTTCCATCAACTGCCAGGGAAATATAAAAAAGTGTTCAAATATTTTGATAAAAGTCGTTATTACTATTTCATGGGTTTCGGCTATAAATAAGTGAATACTTATTCTTTAGACACCGGCATGTAAAAGTACCGTCATTTTTGACGGGTTACAGCTAGTAATATACTATTTTTTACTTCTTGTATGTTAATTTAAGATGCGCTATTAAGTTTTCCTAAAATAGGGTATGCCGTTAACACCAACACTGCAATATCCAAAAATTGGATATCAGAAATCAATTCACAGTTGAAATTATCTCTAAAACTAAGTTGAGATAACCCGCTCTCAATGTTGCATAGGTTGTATTTATTTTTATTTCATCCTTTATGTTATCTTTCCTAATCCTTCTTTTTATTAGTTACAATTTTGTTGTTTCAATACTCAATTTATTTATTGATGTGTCACGATTCACCGCGAGATGTAGCCCGGTGTCATTTATCTCCCCACGAAGCATTATCTGAAATTGGCCGAGTCGGCGCCCCCGACTCCCTGGCTGTGCCTGTCGTGTGATTGTGCCCATTCTGACCCCGTTTGTTGCGCGGCAGTACGCGGTCGCGCCCACGAACAACGGCTACGGCCCCGACTCGCCGTACTTCCCGTTCGCGCGGACGGGGCGCGGCGCGGCGCGCGGCCACCAGCCGGCGGGGCACAACCACCAGAACCACCACCACCACCACGGCCACCACCACCACCAGCAGCAGCAGCAGCAGCAGACGCAGCACCACCAGGCGACGGAGGGCGTCGCGGCGGACGTGCCGCCGCAGTGGGTGAGTGCCGCCGCCCGCACCCGCGCCGTTGCTGTTGTCTTGGCTTTTTCACTGTTGTGCTGTGCTGTGTTGTCCTTGTGTGCTCTGTTTCACCCTGTTGTTCAATGTTGCTTTTTTTTTGTTTTTGCACATTTTTTGTGGCTTCCTTTTGCACCTTGTCGTTGTTGGTTTTTTTTTCTTCCGATGCTCGAATTGTTTGTGTTTATTTTATCGTTTCTCTGTTGTCGTTGTACGAATAGTATTTCTTCTTAATTATTATACAGTTTTTTTTTTCAATTCTAGTCTACAATACTTCAGGTGGTTACGCATTTTGAGAATACGAGTCGAAAATGTTCTAACAGTTTGTGAAAAAATCAATAGTCATCTAGTTTGTGTATTTCTTTCTGCAATTTATGTAAATCCTTTTTTAAATTTTATTTGACTTGTATTAAAATGGATATTAATATAAGTCGCATTACCTCTTATACCTAGACCACATTCAAAAGAATGTGCGCAAAAAATATGTGTTACGATGCAAAAAATGAACACAAAAGAAGTTTTTCCAGTAAGTAAGTAACCTTTTTTAAACTAAAAAATATATATTTATTTGGAATATCATATTAAGGCTTGTAATACGGGCTTGCCAGGTAACTTTTCCCCTCTTTCTTCTTACCGGACAAAGCCAGGGAATGGTCTTTTGATTGTCGTCGATCTATAGTACTCAAATTTCTTCAAAAAATGTGTCTTTTTTGTCTAAAATGAAAATAAATATTTATATTTTGAGTGTAAACACAACTTTTTTTGATTAAAATATAATTATTTGCAGTAAGTACGTGACGCAGAACACACGTGCGACTATGTCGGCGGTCACTAGACGATACTTTCTTGTTTTTACGCTTCAATAGGCCAATACACCTCATTACCGAAGCGAAACACATCGCAAAAACACTTGGACTTGAGTAAATTAAATAGATTTATTGTGACCTAACCGGGAGTCAAATCGCTCTCCTTTCGATACCATTCTCAGCCTTGCCGTCTACACTAAACATGCTTCCCTAAATACTCGTTCAAAGGTACAAATTTTTTTTTTGATTCTTTGGCACGGTAAGAAAATATGATCCATCATATTAATCAATGTCTTAACTCTTAAAAGACTGTGCTAAAAAAAAACTTTGGGAACGGTGGAGTAACACAGCGTTACCTGATTAAAAATCGGCACAGTTTTTAATATGTGATAAAATATACATATATACGATACAGATAAGACTTTTTAAAGGTCCCTTTATATATTTATGTAAGATAAACATACATATTTGCATTATTTTAGTAAATTATTATAAAATCATAGCAAATCGAATTTGCGTGCGCTTCCGCCGACATTACAACTGAATACAACGACGCGGTCGCCAGCTTTCTTCAGTCGCATGCACTCCGTCTTTGTCTAACACGTGTTACCCGACTCTATCGTACTCTTTCTATATTATTTTTGCTTTCGCCGAAACCCAAGCAACCGCCATCTCTGTCCTACATGAAATGAATGGTATTGTCGTGCTCTTTCTTGCTCGTTTTAACTGCGATGTACAATATTCTGCTCTCTCTTACACACCGTCCGAAAATACGAGAGTAATGAATAAATATTTTTTAATTAAAAAATCCTTACATTCCTAACAGTTTAATTTAGAAATTTTAGTGTGAAAATGTCTATTCGATGATTACAAAAAATGTGACGTTTTAGTTTTCGTAAATAAGGTAGATATTTCATATTTTGTGTGACAGGTAGACCTACGTTACATCACCGATACACAGGGGTTAATGTCAATAGGTAATTTCGCTTAAATACATTTTTGACGCATTCACAGCCCCCTGAAGTATTGTGAACTAGGTTTAAAACATCCTGTATATAATTTTGTATTCTGTTCCTTTTGTGGTGTTTTTGACAATTGCACTCATATCTGAATATGCACATGTATACCCCAATCTCCCTATATGTATATCGTTGCCTGTTTGTTGTCATCGTTTAACTATGTCATATTTGTTGGTATCTAATTTTCTTTGTAAATATGTACATTAAATTGTTATGGAAATATTATATTTTTTAATGTGTATATTTTTTTTGATTTTCATAATTGAAAATGTTCGGAAAGGAGAGCAGTTCGCCTAATGGAGAGGTTATTAGGTAATCAATGGAAACAGGTCTAGTATCGGAGACGTCTCGTGAAATGTGAAGAATTTAATTATATATTTCTAAAATGGTTCATCATCAATCCTTTATTAGGTACCGAGTGTAGTAGTTTTAATTGACAACTATCGAAAGAATGTTTGTTGTCAATTATGCGGTTGGAGAATTCCGAGAAGTTATCGTGTTTAGGCGACGGCGACGTTGTTACATTCACGTATTAAGGTTTCTTGCCGTTTGTCCGCGTATTTGCTGTCACAATCTGCACAAGTCGTTTCGTATAATCCTTTTTTTTTCCGATGTTGTTATTTGTATTTTAATCCGACTTTTCCAAGATTGGAGGTAATCTAGACAATCTACTCAATCATCGTGAATAAGCCCGAGTGTCGAGAAATCAGGCGCTATCGTTACAATGTCGCCGAATTCCGATAGGCTCAATGTAAATTGATTCTTCGCGTTATCTTCCACGATTTTTATCGACATATTTGCCCTTTTTGTCATTCGTCGTAATTAATCGGCGGATGGCATGGTCCGTTCGATATGAAACGAAACAATTTTTGTGAATTTTTAAATCATTTCTACGTGAAATTACATACTTTTAAGAATTCATATGTTAATTTTTTTTTATTAAAAAATATTCAAAATTGGTGAAAAATTCTTGGGTTCTGTCGATTGCCTATAAAAAAAGGCCCTCTGCGGTGTCCAGTCCCATTTAATCAGTAATCACAAGGAAAAAAATATATCAAAGTTTACACTATAATTATTATAATATTGATTTTTGACAAAATGGCAGGCGTTTGAATTGAAAACAGCGTTTTTTAGGGAAATTCGGGTTTATTATGTCGATAAAAAAACTTAGTCGCTTAAATAAAGGTCCTACGACAAAGACAAGATAATTAATAAATAAGAATAACCACTAGAAATTTCAAGTTGAATGGCCGAGATATTTTAGTCACCGATTTTTAAAACATGGTTTCCAGTAAACCGCGTTCGAAAATCGAGCAATGAATAAATCGCAAAATTTTTCAACTTACATAAAATCATCGATTCCAGGTCCATAATATAAGTCCTCCACTTTGCTTAGTATTCCCATATGTCGAGTACTCTTCACAAACATAATAGAAACAACTCTAACGTTTCTGTTATGAAAGAACCCGACTGGCAGCGTGTGGCGCGGCTCGTAATCGATAAAGGGATGTCACTATTATCAGCTATAACTATGTTATTTTTTTTTTATTTTTGCTTGAAATTTTCTACAGACATTCTTGAGACCTCAAGCTTTGAGAAAATGCAAAATTTTTAAAATCGATACGTTCGATCTTTCTAGGCAGGTATTCCCCCTTAAGCGGTTGCATCAAAAAATACATCATACTGCACATACGTAATATGTGGGGGATAAAAGCAGAGCCGGCCATATCCAAAAAATTAAAAAATCTTTTGAATGCAGTCACCGAGAATTTTATGTACCTACCTATCCCTTCCAAAATCATGTTTCCTATAAAATCTCGAATTCAGTACACTCTAAATTAATAATCCTCGATGACCACATTATTTTTTTTGGATATTTCTGCTTTTGCTTTTAAACCCCACATATGTAATAATGAGAATTCTGATTCAGAAAACGTATTCAGCGATTCGGAACAGATCAACATTAAAAGTGATATTGTTCAGCATAGCGGTAACTCTTCCAACAGGCATAACCAACGGCAGGTTGGTCCTGTAATATTGCAATGTGAAACAATCTATGTTGATGCTGTCTTTAGTAATTATTATCTTAGGTAATTATTAGGATCACACAAACCAATGCTCCGCATAATTTCAGTAGTGTTGATCATACCGCGCGACAATTGATAAAAAAGCGTAATCAAATACACATTCCTTCTAGTCTCTAGACTATTGCAGCCAAGCACACCCTGGAGAAACTCGGTTGGGTAAAGCCAAGGATAATGCCCGTACTCTCTCATGTAGAGATAAGAGATCCATGATAAGAGAATACTTAACCTCATGTAGTCCCCAAATCATAGAACCACTATCTACCACAGTCTAATGGCCACATTCTGATAATAGCAATATTGGGATTCTAAGATTATTATCGCAACACTTAATAGACGAGAATAAAATTAAAAAAATACAGAAGACGTAGATATACGTCGGTGTTTGTTTCTTTCAATTTCTACTTGAGAGAGAAAGGTCCAACGCGACGATAACAATTTTGCCGTAATTTTACATCAGGACACTGTGGGAGAAGAAATTAATAAATGCGTATGAAATAATCTTTTCTATAAGCTTTAAATATGTACAGCATTAGTACTTATTTCACGTAATTTTAGTCGAAACATGAGAATTGTGACGTTAAGTTTGCGATAGGTACTTCGGTAATCCTTTTGAAGCTCCGTCAGACCAGACCGCCTGGATAAGAAGGCACCGAAGACATCGATCCCTTTTCTAAAGGCATTGCAGACATCGGACACCGCAAATAAAGGTATTTTACTTTGAGAGAGATGTGTGAAAATACACAGGTCTCCTTATTTGAGTGCGAGGAATACCAACATATACCTACGTCTCGTTTATTTTTTAAGTGTTGGGATACAATATTGCCATTTTCGGAATACGGGTGTAAGTCGCACGAAATGAAATTATTTTTGAAACGCAGCTAGTCCTATGACTTTTTCTTATGTAGAGCTATTTCAATGATTTTTCCACATTTTTGTTTCATTTTGCTTAATTTTTATAATTGAATGATAGCAGTAAAATAATCACTAAGTACCAAAATTTCATTTTTCAAACTATGTATGCAGCTTGGTTCTATATGACCTCGCCCCTAACCCCAGTAGTGCATTATGTCCCTGCAATGTTGCATTTAGCCGTTATGCTCGTTTGAATATCGCGACTTCGCCAAGTACCACGGCGTATTATTTTAAAAACGGCACTAAGTGCCATGGTCCGCTAATTTTAATTGTATGAAAATGATTATATGAATATGGCTGACCAAGTAGAGTGCGCGTCGTGTGAGCTCCCCATACAAACAACAAGGAAAAGGTGTTGAAAAAATTTAATACAAAGAAGAAAAACACAGGGCCTAGAATATACATCAATAATCATTCCAGCAAAAAATCTACCAGTAAATAAGGTATGGTTTATTTTGTGTTTTGAAATTAAGAGGCTCTTATACTTTCAATATTGGCATTAGTTTAATCACTTCCCGCTAAAAATGGCGCTAGTTTCGCTCAAACATGTATTATTTAAGCACAAAAAACGATAGCGAGAAATATACAATACTATAAAACGAAATAGAAATGTGCAAACTTTAACGCCTGACCTTTTAACTGCGTAGTGCTACATACGTAACCCTTTCTACATGAACGTAAGTTTTGCAAGTTTGGCGAAATTTTTCTGTACAATAATTATTCGATCCTTATATTAGAGATGTGACAAAGCCGACCATGCAATGGATATTGTTTCTTTCTGAAATTTCACTCAAAATTTGCTTTTTTATGCTATTTTTCTGATTTTTAAGAAAAACATTTTTTTAAGATCTCCATTACATGTAATATATTATTTATATTATATGTTATTATTTTTTCTTTAGCGTTGAAAAATTGTATGACGTGTGTGAATTTTCACTATATTTTTTATTGTTTTATAACATTTTGTCTAATATCAATGTTAAATAATTCAAATCAAAACCATTTAAAAAAATTATGCGTGTACTTATGTATGTGCGTTAGAAGTTATACTTAAAAAGTAGAATAAAGACAAAATAATAATAATAATAATATTTTCGTTGTCTGTCCGTTACTTAATGGAAAGACGACTTTAGATATTTAGAATGTGACAAGCACTCAGCGCTCAACTCATGTTGCGCGGTCACGCAAAAGTTGTTATTAATTACTATACAGTCGTACACCCATGAAAATATGGTTAAGTATAAAGAGAATATAGAAATAAAAATATTCTGAATTATCTTTTCAAAACGTAAGACTTTCATGAAAGTAACTTATATCGAATATCTAAAATTAATTCGCAATAATAAAAGTCAAATAAAATGATAATCATCCGTATTCTGAACTAAGCAACATTGCTATTTCTGTATCTTGACAGTTATTGTATTACATTGTGATGCCGTTTTTTGACGTTTTAGGTTTGACAGGTTTGAAATTAATGAATTCAATCAATTAGAAAGATCATTATTCTTAATTGTGAATACATTAACATTTGTTTACGTTTAAGGGCTTTCTGATTGATTGAATTCATTAATTTCAAACCTGTCAAACATAAAACGTCAAAAAAACGGCATCACAATGTAATACAATAACTGTCAAGATACAGAAATAGCAATGTTGCTTAGTTCAGAATACGGATGATTATCATTTTATTTGACTTTTATTATTACGAATTAATTTTAGATATTCGATATAAGTTACTTTCATGAAAGTCTTACGTTTTGAAAAGATAATTCAGAATATTTTTATTTCTATATTCTCTTTATACTTAACCATATTTTCATGGGTGTACGACTGTATAGTAATTAATAACAACTTTTGCGTGACCGCGCAACATGAGTTGAGCGCTGATTGCTTGTCACATTCTAAATATCTACAGTCGTCTTTCCATTAAGTAACGGACAGACAACGAAAATATTATTATTATTATTATTTTGTCTTTATTATACTTTTTAAGTATAACTTCTAACGCACATACATAAGTACACGCATAATTTTTTTAAATGGTTTTTATTTGAATTATTTAACATTGATATTAGACAAAATGTTATAAAACAATAAAAAATATAGTGAAAATTCACACACGTCATACAATTTTTCAACGCTAAAGAAAAAATAATAACATATAATATAAATAATATATTACATGTAATGGAGATCTTAAAAAAATGTTTTTCTTAAAAATCAGAAAAATAGCATAAAAAAGCAAATTTTGAGTGAAATTTGAGAAAGAAACAATATCCATTGCATGGTCGGCTTTGTCACATCTCTAATACAAGGATCGAATAATTATTGTACAGAAAAATTTCGCCAAACTTGCAAAACTTACGTTCATGTAGAAAGGGTTACGTATGTAGCACTACGCAGTTAAAAGGTCAGGCGTTAAAGTTTGCACATTTCTATTTCGTTTTATAGTATTGTATATTTCTCGCTATCGTTTTTTGTGCTTTAAACAATACATGTTTGAGCGAAACTAGCGCCATTTTTAGCGGGAAGTGATTAAACTAATGCCAATATTGAAGGTATAAGAGCCTCTTAATCATAAACCAGTAAAAAAATTAATAAACAACAATATTTCGTTATTCTAACCTTCACGCAAATTCACACATTCATACAAATGAAATAAAGTATGTACTATGTACATGCAACATTTTAAGGTATTCTATCCACTACCTACCCGGTGTGTAAGGCGCATATTAAAATATGCATTCATTTTCATTATGAAGTTAATAAAGGCTCCAGAAGACTTAATGTTGTCACTTATTAGAATTGCTATTGGTTAAATATCAGTCGGAAAACTGTCATCTTAGCTTTTTTGATTGGTGAGTTCTGACTTCATGGTGGGAAAATATTCCATTGTATGATTGCATGCATTTCATTGCTTCCTAAAAATTTCACTCTAAATGTGCCTAAAGAATAATAACTTTCACACTTTCAATTTTAATAAAATTTAAAAACACATTCAAATTGTGAAGTTGCAATTTTTTCAGAACAAAGTTCCGTAAAATTTAAAAACAAATTAATTAATCAATTAGTGGATTTGATTTTTCTGTATGTCTTTCTAATTGATTAATTAATTTGGTTTTAAATTTCACAGAACTTTTTTCTGAAAAAATTGCAATTTCACAATTAGAATGTGTTCTTGATTATAATATATGTGTTGTATCAAATGTGTCCAAAAATAAAAATGAATGAATCAGTTAATTCTGGTGTCCTCTTGCGTCAGTAACACAAAGTAATTTGTGCCTACCGTAC
>JADDOH010001927.1:0-170272 GCA_016648135.1 Agrypnia vestita
TCGTGTTTCCCTACCCGCCAAGTTTTCTCCACAACCAGCCACAACCACATAACGGTGGTTATAGTGGTGGATAGCCCTTGGTGTCACATCAAAAATATGCGAGTTTGGATGGCTGTGCGTGGGTGGGAGTGGGTGACGAAAATGTGCTTTCCAGCACATTGTTTTGTTATGGGAAGGCCGCAAATGCTTCAGATTGTTTCAAAATAGGCCCGCCGACAGTGTCGGTGAGTCTAGAAGGTTCTGGAAAAACCTGCTCTAGAAAGTTACGGAAGGAGAAGGTTCTAGAAAATTCCCGAAAGTTCTATAAGTTTCTAAACTGAGTGGCGGAATGTGTCGGTGTGTCTAGAAGGTTCCTGTACATTCAATAAATTTCTTGAAAGTTCTGGAAGGAGAATGTTCTAGAAGGTTCGCGAAAGTTGTATGACGATCCAAACAGTGTACTAAAAATCAACGCGTGCGAAGCCGCGCGGGCACAGCTAGTCAAGTATAACAAATCAAATATGTGTAGGGTAGGTATACATTTTTTTGTAAAAAAACTATTCCAAACAATTTAATTTGCGTATGTAAGATTAATAACGTACCATTTTAATTAACTACGTGATAGTACAGCGTATTATAAGTGGAAAAATAATTACCATTCTCAATTAATAATAAAAAAAAGTAACCCATAAAAACCAAGTTTTTATTATACTCCCTTTCTTTATAAAATATAACAACAATTAAAGACAAATTAAAAAATATAACATAACAGTAAACTCACAGTAATTTAATTTAATTATAAAAATAATTATAATAATAATAATAAATTTAATAATAATTTAATTCGTAGTGAAGTACCTATTATGTATTATGTATACCGACGGAGTAATTCAAATTTACAAAATATTCCGCGACGTTATCGGGCCGCCGTAATCATAGTTTTCTAATGATTCCAATTTGAAAAAACCAAAAAATTTCTAAAATTCCAAAAATTATACTATAAATATTAATTTTTTTTAACGAAATGACAGATCTCTTGATCGTCGCCACGAGTCTACTTGCTAAGTTTCAGCTCGATTGGATTAAGGGAAAAGGGTCAAAAATCGATCTAAAGCTTTTGTTGACGGCAAGCAAGCAGACGCCACGAGTTAATATAAAGGGAGTAAGAAGGTTTTTCTTTATCACAATAAACTTCAAAACCTCAACTGACTAACCGACACGCTGTTTCTCCGCAGGTGTAAGCAGATAGGATATAATGTAACACGCTTCTATCCTTGCACACCACTTTTCCTTCCCCCTTATTCTCATGGATTCATCTTCTGATGGACGCTCTCCAAATGTTAAAAATTTTAAGAAAGTTCTTAGGTTTTCATGGCCGTTCAGAATCCTCCGGGATGTGTTTTCTGGGGTATTATGCCGTGTTTTTACAACCTTTCGCCCTCATCACATCAGCTCTAATGATAGACGCTGCAATGGGATCCGAAACGTCGGCCAGAGAGGTCTAAAACACGGCGTTATACCCCACAAAACACAAACTAGAAGTTAAAACTTTAACAGGATCGCCCTCCGATATTTGGTTTATCTTTACAAGCCAGGTTTTTCGCGGATGCCCTCTGTTCTTGACCATTCTCTCCTCGCTCATACGCTCCACATGGCCAAACCATCTCAGCGATCCTTTCTTTATTATATATACTACGCTACAGTCAGTATGGCATTCACTTCTAATTTTTTCTTTCCTCACAATAGCAAAGACAGATTTTCCTTTCAGCGACTGCTCTACATACATTTTTTTTGCCAGTTCTTGGCTTTACTTCTATGCATTAGAGTTGGCACCAGAACTCTATTATGAATGGCTAGTCTTAGTTTTTTATTTCTATTTTTTATTACTCTCGATATTGTTTTCAGCCTGGCCATCCTCTTTTTGGTTTTTGCTTTTTTTCTCAATAATTAATCGTGACAAAATTTTATGAACGTTGAAATTAAACCGATTTTATAAAATTTTATAAATTAAAAATGAATGATTATTATTTTTTCATCAGGAATACGCCTCTCTGCCAAATTTCAGAACGATTGTTGGGTCAAACGCTGATTACAATGAAAGCATGTAAAAATAGTAGGCGTTGCATTCTAAAATTCGCTCGCGTGACGTCATTGGCTAGAAAGTATTAAAGTATGCAGGGTGTACCGGAGCTAGCAGCAGAAACTTGGCCGGTAGATTCCTGCCTATGTTATGAGTCTAATATGTTCAAGCAACCGTGACCTAATATCAATAGTTTGGAGATATGCAACATCAAAGTTTGCATTTTTTTCTCAATATTTCTGACTAATTTTTTGCAAAAAGTTGAACTTTCATTACAGTAACTTGTGTCGATTATGAAAAAATTCATTCGCTTTAATACAAGTCGAATTAAATAATAAAAACCTTGCAAATTTAAAAAAAATATATTTTATAAGGTTTTAATGATTTTATTTAAGTTGTATCAAAGCAAATGAATTTTTCATAATCGATATAAGTTACTGTAATGATACATCAACTTTTTGAAAAAAATAAGTCAGAAATATTGAAAAAAAACTCCAAACTTTGTTATTGCATATCTCCAGAACTATTGGTATTAGGTCATGGTTGCTTGAACACTTCAGACTCATGACATAGGCAGGAATCTACCGGCTAAGTTTCAGCTGCTAGCTCTGGTACAAAAATATTAATATACGAAACGCACTGGTCACATGTGCAGTAGAGACATGGATATTGACTAAGGCCCGGTTGTTTCAAGTTGGATCAAAGTAAGCGTTCTTTTAAAGCATAGATTTTTACGTTCTCCACCAATCAGACGATCCGTTTTCGTAAAAATCTATGCTCTGATCGACCGCTTACTTTGATCGAACTTGAAACAACCGGGCCTAAGAGGAATGAGCGAGCGCTGGACGTTTTTGGAAGTAAATTTTTTTTTAATTGGATAATAAATTGGAAGAAAAATTTGGAAGTGATCTCAGAAGAAGCTCATGTTACAGTCTTTTTTCTTTCAAATCAGACTTCGGTTAGACAGTTCAACCGAAGTCTGATTTGAAAGAAAAATTATCTTTTAACAGACTATACGATTTAATTAATTCGAATTTTTGAGTGTGAGGTATATTTTTTGAATATTTTGTTAAAACACAGTGAAATTTTCTTAGATCGCGCATGTAAAATTTAATTAAAATAATCGATGTTTTAATGGTTTTATGGATACTGCATATAGGAAACAGAACGTTTAATTTTTGTCTTTTTTAAAACGATATATTTAACAACTTGTCAAAAAATATTAATGTCTAAATAGCACCAATTCTTTTTCAAACTTTATACAATCAACTTGTAAATAAAATATATGGTCTGTATTTGAAAATATACGAGATTAAGTGTACCAAAGATAACTCTATTGCATGAAAACTAAAATAGTGTTGCGGGGTTATAATTTTTTTAATGTTATAACAATATATTGGTTCATATTTTTTTAAGGAAATGCTTCCAGAGTAAATGGATCTATGATAATAAAATTGATTAAAAGCCTGTTTAGCTATGGCTTTTGCAAAATGGTTTAATAAGTTTACGTTAAATTTAGCAAAATCGAGAGCAAGTACGAAAATCGTGTACTGGGGCCTCTTAAGGAGCTAAGAGGCGTCACAAAATATAAAATTGGGAAGACTTCGGCGGCTGGGTCATGTGGAGAGAATGACTGATCAACAAACACCGAAATCCCTGCTGAACATGACCAATGGGGCGAAGGAGCTTAGCAAGGCCAAAACAGAAAGAGTGATAACCTATCCAAATCCAGAACTGGATCTCCAAAGATGATGGATGGATGGAGAGTTGGCACAAGACCGAGGAGGAAGATTCTTGAGTTGGCCAAGGTCCAAGGTTGTAGAACCAAAAGTGTTGATGATGATGTTGATGACGTAATTGATTGATTGAGTGTTTGAGTAATCATCGCACCTTAAGAATATTGTTGGTTCCAAAATAGGCTAGAATATATTCCGTAAGCAGTTGCGGTTTTCGGTTTATCTATGTATTCGCGATAAGCAATCGATATCGGTGACGAAACATCGCGTTCTTTAAAATTACCTGACTCTTCGACTGGGTCTCTTATCTCTCCCAACTGTTTCACAATGATGCGTACTATTTGTTTAACGATTTCAATCGTTGTACCGCGCCCTGCCGAGTACGATTTTACAAAATGCGACTTAACATGAGATGGTTAGAAGCATTAAAAGCGCCACTATCCAATAGATGAAGTGTGGATAACTAATTTTAAATCCATTTTTTATTTATTTATCTTTTTTTTTACGTAACTGACCCGCAAAACATCACATGGACATTTGTCTGTAGGTGCATCAATATAAACAAGGTTATTTGTAAAACATTAATAACCTCGCAGGACTATATTTCTGCCTCGATTATAAGTCGAAAATGTTCAGGAGATACGCGACTTCAAAGTTTGCATTTTTTTTCTATATTTCTGACTTATTTTTGTAAAACGTTGGAATATCATTACAGTAACTTATATCGAATATGAAAAATTCATTCCCTGTAATACAAGTCAAATAAAAAAATAAAAACCCTCGAATTCCAATTGGAATTTTTTCAGGGTTTTTATCATTTTATTTAATTTGTGTTGAAACGAATGAATTTTTCGTAATCGATATGAGTTACTGTAATGATAGTCCAATGTTTTACAAAAAACAATACAACTTAAATAAAATGATGAAAACTTTGTAAAAATTGTCTTTTTTCAATTTTTGCAAGCTTTTTTTATCATTTTATTCAACTTGTATTATAGAAAATGAATTATTCATAATCGACATAAGATACTGTAATGATAGTTCGACTTTTTGCTAACAAATAAGTAAGAAATATTGAAAAAAAAATGCAAACTTTGATATTGCATATCTCCATAACTATCGATATTGGGCCATGGTTGCTTGAACATTTTAGACTCATAACACAAGCAGGAATCTACCGGCCAAGTTACTACTGCTAGCTCCGGTACACCCTGCATACTGTAATACTTTCTAGCCAATGTCGTCACTCGAGCGAATTTTTTAATGCAGCGCCTACTATGTTTACATGCTTTCATTAAGCTCACTGTCAGCGAGGAATCTTGTAATCAACGTTTGACCCACTTTCTAACGAACAATCGCCCTGAAATTTGGCAGAGAGGCGTATTCCTGATGAAAAAATGATAATCATTCATTATTAATTTTAAAAATTTATAATATCAGTTTTGTTTCAACTTTCATTACATTTTGTTATATACAACTTTATACTTACGTGGGACTGTAAATAATTTGAAAAAAAATCCATTACAATTAAATAATGTGTATCATATATGTAAAATATTATGCGAACATTAAAAAAAGATTATAACATTGTAAAAAAATATCTTAAAAACGTGGCAAAGATAACGGTAAATTGAAACACGGCGATAAGAATATAATTTTATATTTCTATAATTTTTGTGTTGATAATTGGCGAAAAGATATTATATGTCCAGTTTTTAATACTTTGAGTAAATGAAAGTTCTTTTGAGGAAATTTACGTATATCACTATATTTTTTTTACTTTAATTTTAATTTATCTTATTCACAGTGAGATATAACAAAATTGGAATGAATTATTTTAAACTAGCTGCAACCCGTCAAAAATGACGAACCATTGGTACGCGTCTTTGCTGAGCCCTAGTATATATTTACAGCATCTTTTTGGAGCTCAACGGAGAGGCGGCCGTAGCAACATGCGTGAAGCGGCTGGTTCGGGTTTGGTGGCCCGGTGTTCAAGACCCATTAATTTAATTTTAATTTCGTGTTCTTAGGGCCGGTTGTTTCAAGTTGGATTAAAGTAAGCGTTCTTTTAAAGCATAGATTCTTACGTTCTCCACCAATCAGAAGATCCGTTTTCGTAAAAATTTATGCTTTGATCGACCGCTTACTTTGATCGAACTTGAAACAACCGGGCCTTAGACGTGAATTCGAACGAAATTACGGACGTTGTGGGGACAGACAGTCAGACGCAAGGACGAACAGACGGACAGACAAAGAAATTATTACGTTTGATTATAAATATACATGGTGTCTCATAGCTAGTAGCAATAACTCTGGGGAGTATTCCTTATTAAATTTTGAATGGAAAATATTTTTTACACTTTGGATGAAATGTCGAAGTTACGGAGATAAGTTTAATCAAAGTTTGCATTTTTTTTCGATATTTTTGACTCATTCGGGTTACGCTTATACCTCGTACCTCAAGTTACGCAGCCAAGAGATGCGGGGTCTTCCTACGGTTATTTTTCCACTTATTTTCCAGTTGTACTAACTAACTTATAATAACTGCGCTTTGGTCCTCCCATTATCAGTCTCTAAGGTGCAATTCTGTGTCAATTTTAATTAATCTGGCTCCTAAGTTGTCCGTTTACGTGTTGTGTTTTTATATTTAAGCCTATTACTATGTACACTATGTACTTAGTGCGTTCATAATAATAATAATAATATTTGGAAAACTTATATAGCGCCGTTTTCGCGAATACTCACCTCAAGGGCGCTTTACACAGAAAAATTATTATCTTACAAGACAACTTACTGCTAGAAAAAGTAACCCATAAAAACCAAGCTTTCATTATACTTCCTTTCTTTTATAACATAACACTAAACTCACAGTAATTTAATATATTTCTAAAATGTCAGATGTTTTGAGCTTTGATAAGACACTTCATGCTTTGAAGATTAAATTCTAAATACATTTGTCAGTCAATTTAGATTTTCGACATTCGTAGTGAAGTACCTATTATGTATACCGACGGAGTAATTCAAATTTAGAAAATATTCCGCGACGTTATCGGGCCGCCGTAATCAAACTTTTCTAATGATTCCAATTTGAAAAAACCAATAAAATTTCTAAAAATCCGAAATTATACTATTACTATTTAATTTTTTTAACGAAAATTTGATAGATCTTCTTGATCGTCGCCACGAGTCTACTTGCCAAGTTTCAACTGGATTGGATTTCGGGAAAAGGGTTAAAAATTGATCCAAAGTTTTTTCACCCGGCAAGCCGGAAAGCAAGCAGACGCCACGAGTTAAAAGAAAAAACTTATTTACTATTACTTATTCACTAGGTGGCATGCAAGAAATGGAATTAAAATTTAATACTATAATAGTTGGGAGTGCCAGAAAGAATTAGGTGTTTTCGCGGAGTGCACAATAGGAGTGGAAGCTAGTGTTGTTGTGGTCAGATTCTATGGGTTTTTATAGGATTGTCTAAATAAATGCGTCTTAGGTTGTCTTTTGAACTGTGGTAAGCTGTCTGCCTCAGTTTGTTAGGTAGTTTGTTCCATAACTTTGGTCCAGCCACCGCGAAAGCACGATCACCGAAATTAGTTTTGTGGACGCGATTTATTTCAGCTTTTGTACTTGAACTGTAGCATTTCTTGTACATACGTAACTTGTAATTTCCACTTAATTCCATAGTTATGTACCAATGGTCATTTGTCTTTGGAGGCAGAGAATATATTTTGTGTGGACGCCTCCCCGTCCTGCTGGCATTCCCACGAGCGTCAGCGGGCGGTGAGTACGGCCACTTTAGCATTTAAAAATGCCGAACATGGGTGGCGAAAGTGCAGGAAAATATATATCTGAAATGGTCAGGCAACCGTTTATTTTGAAATTAAGTGATTTCACATGGAATGACTCTTTCGCTGATTGTCACATCGCCGAAAAGATCGTGAAATGACTCGGGAGCTTTCCACCCCTTCTCGAAGTGGTACAGCATAATGTGGCGCACACGTGTGTGGTTTTCAATGCGTATTTTAAATTCCTACCCCATTAAAGAATTATATTATTACGACAGATTGGTGACGGACATAGGTACATGGTCACAGAGAGAATTATAATTTTTTAAAACTTTTTGTACCTCGTCATTATTTGTACCGTCTGTAGCGTTAATGACGTACATTGTTACCTAAATAATCGTACATCACAATACTCAATACTCTCTTTATTATTATTTGCGCCGTTGGTGACGGGCCTGGTTACATGCAAAGTTACGTTTTTTAATGCCTCATAATTATTTGCGCCATCTGTTACGTGGCGGACATTGTTACGTGGAGAATTATGTTTTTTTTCCATATTTGTTAATCCAAAGCACATGGAAATCGTTTAATAATAAAATAACATTGACAGAACTTTCTTTTGCTCTCCTGTAAAGTTCGAAATAATCACTAACGCCTTTTTGGCTTTCTATCCTCTAATATTTTTCATTGGTATCAATCATCACCTCGTTTTCCAAATAAAAATAAACAAATATACAGGGTTATTTGTAAAACATTAATAACCTCGCAGGGCCATATTCCTGCCTTGATTATGAGTCAAAAATGTTCAAGCTATCATGACCTAATATCAATAGTTAAGGACATACGCGACATCAAATTTTGCATTTTATTTAAATATTTCTGACCTATTTTTTGAAAAACGTTGGACTATCATTAGAGTGACTTATATCGATTACGAAAAATTCATTCGTTTCAATACAAGTTAAATAAAATGATAAAAACCCTGAAAAAATTCCAATTGGAATTCAAAGGTTTTTATTTTTTTATTTGACTTGTATTAAAGGGAATGAATTTTTCATATTCGATATAAGGTACTGTAATGATATTTCAACTTTTTGCAAAAAAATAAGTCAGAAATATTGAAAAAAAAATGCGAACTTTGATGTCGCATATCTCCTTAACTATTGATATTAGGTCATAATAGCCTAAACATTTTCGACTCATAATCGAGGCAGGAATATAGCGCTGCGAGGTTATTAATGTTTTACAAATAACCCTGTATACCAACACGCTGGGGATATTTCGTCATCGGGCCAGTACGAATCGATATAGGTAATATGTAATTGAATGTGATTTTCTGTCTGAGATAACAATAATTTTGAGTAAATATATAAATGTAATCATCGACCGAAATGATTTTTCGACGACCGTAGCGTAATCAGGTGAGCTAATCGCTTCCCCGAGTAGCTTATCGCCGCATTATCGAGTCCATACCAAATAATATTTTGCTCGCCTCGTACCGAGAAAACTTTCTGCTCGCTTGCCCGTGGCACCTTTAGATGGGGTGGTTCAGAAAATGTACTCAAAAGCGATAATTAAAATATTCATATTATTAACATTTTTAATATTTAAAGCATTAACTTAGTTAGCCTCACTATGTCAATCATTCAACGGCAATTGAACGAGTCCAAAAAAAATTCTTAAGATTTATTAATTACAAATTAAATATACGCTTGGAAGATATCAATTATGAATATCTCCTTAGTTATTTACAACTTTTAAACTTGTCTGTGAGACGTACTGTAACAGACCTAATATTTCTTTATAGGATCGTAAATAGCATGATTATTAGTAGCCCCCAGATTATTAGTACCATCGAGGTCATCAAGACACAGTGCATTATTCTATTATAGTGGAAATGTCAGAACTAAGCATTAGCAAACTCTGTAATTCCCAGATTACACTCATTACGGAATGAACAAGCAGAGGCGGCTGACATTTTTGCTGATAGTATGACTGTGTATAGGACAAAGTTGATACAATTCTTTACATCTCAACGAAATGGAAATGGACAATAAATTTTTCTGTATTATTATTTTACCTTAAACTATTATTATTTGTACTTTTAACTGTATTATTATTTTATCTGTCTTATGTTTTTCTGTATTATTATTATTATTACCTTTTAAGTATTATTATTGTAACCTTAAACTGTATTATTATTTTAACTGTCTTATGTTATTTAAAAAAATAAATTATTCTATATATTTGTAAGAGCCCATTAGGGCGTTAAATAAATAAATAAATAACTAAAATAAAATAAAAATTATAACAGAGTGTTAGTTGAATTAGTATAAACCACTACCAGATTTTAGATCTACCGGTTTTGTGACGTACCCGTCTCTTCGTCAGGACCAACACTACACTGCTATGTTCACAACACTATACACCACAACCATAGTAGGTTACCTTTCACCAATATTTATTAGGAATCTACCAATTAACATGCAGCTCGTGTCCATCACATTATATTGGAAGGACATCTCGCAATTTTAATACAAGAATCAACGAACATATCGGGTGTCTTAACAACAACAATTTTTCTGAATTCGCAAACCATCTAATAGAAAATAATCATAAATTTCATTAAAAAACAGGTGTGAAAATATAAAATACCAATAATAAAGGTTTAAAATTAAATAATTTAGAAAAATTTTTACATTAGGGAAGCGGTGAATAATAAAGCACCTCTAATAATAATAATTTAACTTTTACAAAAGATTTGGTAGCACCCACCTAAGACCCCGTCCCTCTCACTCCCTCTCCCCCGTAGATCCTGATCGTTCTGTAGGCAGGTTAGTGCATGCTAGTCTTTGACAAGATTAACAGGCATGTGATAAATATTGGTGAAAGGTTAACAGTACTATGGTTGTGGTGTATAGTGTTGTGAACATATTAGTGAAGTGTTGATCCTGATGAAGAGACGAGTACGCCTCGAAACCGGTAGACCTAAAATCTGGTAAAGCCCGGTCACCGAAAAGAGAGAATTTCGTACACTGACCCTACGCTGCGTATCCTTGTCGCTCGCTGTGCCTGTGCGAGCGTGACAGCAACATAATTGTGCGCGAGCGACAAGGATACGTAGCGTAGGGTCAATGTATGAAATTCTCTCTTTTCGGCGACCGGGCTTTAGTGGTTTATACTAATTTAACTAACATTCTGTAATAAATTCATTTTCATTTCACTGTCGTGAAATTTACTAACCTAATCTAAACGGTGAAATCACCGTTTATTATACTTTGAAATAAACCATTTTTCTAACAATATTTTTATATACAGGGTGTCTGTAGCTAGTAGCAAAAATTATTCAAAATATCTTTCCCAGTCCTCTGTAGAGATTTTGGTAGTTTGGACGTATTCATTTATTGATTTATTCCGATTTTTTAATATTTTCGACAAAAAATATGATCTAATAAATTAGTGGAAAAATATTTGAAATGGGCACTATTAATAGGAATATACAGGGTGTAACAGAGCTAGTCCACAATAATTTATAGGTGATAATGATTTGAAAAAGTTCAAGTAACTATGAAAACCATAATATATCAAAGTTAGCATTTTTTAAAATATTTCTTTCTTATTTTTTTGCAAAAAGTTGAAATATCATTACAGTAATTTTATTCGATTATGAAAAACTCGTACGTTTTAATACAAGTCGAATAAAATGATAAAAACCATTTTTTAAAAGGTATTTAACATTTTATTTGAGTTTTATTGAAGGGAATGAATTTTTCATAATCGATATAAGTTACTGTAATAACAGTCCAATTTTTTTCAAAAAATAAGCCAAAAATGTTGATATTAATTAGGTCATGGTTGCTTGAAAATTGAAAACCTGTGAAGTTTTTGCTACATGCTATGAAAACCTCTGCAAAGCTTCGTTTTTGTCTCTCGAAGATAATTGTGCCAAGGTACGAGATGGTGGGAGATAAAAAAAAATGTTTTGAACTTCAAAAAAAATAAAAATAAATATCTGAAATGGTCAAGCAACCGTTTATTTTTAAATCAAGTAATTTCACATGATTCTTTCGCTGATTGTTCGAAAAGATCGCGAAACGACTCGGCAGCCTTCCACCCTTCCTCGGAGTGGTACAGCATAATGTGGCGCACACGCGTGTGGTTTTCAATGCGCATTTTAAATTCCTATCCCCATTAAAGAATTATATTATTATGACAGGTGTCAGTTAATTAGTAAAAACCTAATATTTAGACTCTTTTCTGAACACCTCCAGGAGTAGGTAGTATTCCACCTGTATGATTTTTTAAGTCGTATATCTTTAAATTGTTTATCAATGTTTTCGATAAGTGAAGTCATCTAGGAGTGGTCTGATAGCGACTTCTTCAAATTTCCATCCACCTCGGGCACATCTACAAGTGTTCGATTATTCTGAATCTAGATATCGATTTTCAAAACTTGGCGACATGTGACGATTTTCACGGCGATGCAGCAGCGTAAACTTCCAAAATAGCGGGATGCGAGAAGTTTCTAGAATTTTTAGCACGTTAGTTGGGGAAATAAACCTAATAACCTAGCACAAGAGCTAGTCTCTTTTTGTAGAGCGGAAAAAATATGTATTAACTAGCTGCACCCGTGCGGCTTCGCACGCGTAGACTTTTAGAACACTGTTAGGATCGTCACAGAACTTTCGCGAACCTTCTAGAACACTCTCCTTACAGAACTTTCAAGAAATTCGAATGTACAGGAATTTTCTAGGCATACCGACACATTCCGCCACTCAGTAAACCTTCTCCTTCTAGAATATTCTAGAGCAGGTTTTTTCGGAACCTTCTAGACTCACCGTCACAGTCAGCGCGCCTATTTTGAAACAATATGAAGCATTTGCGGCCTTCCCATAACAAAACAATTGTATTAATTAATATTAATTAATTAATATGAATTTAAGCGCTAGAAAGAACATTTTCGTCACCCACACCCACGCACAGCCACCTCCACCAAACTCGCATATTTTCGTTGTGACACCAAGGGCTTTCCACCACCATGACCACCAGTGGGTGGTTGTGTCTGGTTGTGGAGAAAATTTGGCGGATAGGGAAACACGGGTTTCTTTATATATATATATATATATCATTATAGTATATATCTAAGTATATATCTATACTCTCTATATATAGTCATCTACTCTATATACTCTTTTCGCTTTCCTCGGCTCAATAAAATGAATAAAGGCTAGAATAAAATGATACGTAATAAACTGTAAGCTACGTAATAAACTGTAAAGGTATTCAAACACATGCTTATTTTTGAGTATGCTCTGACAACTGTACACACTTGCTCGTTATTAGCATGCTTATTTCAAGCATAGAATAGAGACGCTCTTGTTCACAATGGAAACTTTGCAAACTGAAACAGGAAATTCAAGTGAACCAATAAATCAAAACAGTTCCCGAGTTTCCATCCGCACATTTTTGATTTTAGTTTTTTTAATTTTTATTGTAAGATTTGAATCATTCATGTCTTTTAATAAAGTTTCATAAACATTATTTCTTGCTATATTATTTTTACGTAGCGGTGACCGAGTACTCCACAGACATTCGTGATTCCTATAATAAGTCACGAAAAGTAATGTTTTGTTATCTCCCGAACTCGCCATATTTGTTTCATCTGTCGCGGACTGAGAAGATCGCATTGATAAAATCTATACTAGCCGCGATTACATCAGCATGCTCATAAGCAAGCCTGTTCACAAATGCTCAAAAGATGCCCCTTCCACCCGCAAATCAAATAAGCATGCTCATAAATCAACCGGCGGTGGATTTTTTAACGTGCTACGTACGTACACACATGCTACTAAATAGCAATGGCTCAAGAAGGTCAATACTGCGCGTGCTCACGTGCCACTAATAAGCATGTGTAACAGTACCTTAAGGCATAAACCTCCCTCCCCTAACACAAGAGCTAGTCTCTTTATGGAGAGGAACAGAGGAAAATAATATGTATTAATAATTATAGATTTAATTGACTAGAACTAGAATAAAATGATATGTAATAAACTGTAAGTTATATTAAGGAATAAAAAAAACTAACCTTTCTTACGTTCAGTATTTATCATATTTCTACTGTCTAACACTTGGTATTGCCTTTAAATAAAACCAGCTGTAACCCGTCAAAAATGACGGTAATTTTGAATGTCGGTTCCTAAATAATATGTATTTATTTATTTTAAAAAATTATAAAAAAAGAAAATACTTTAAAGAAGTTAGGGACGTTATACGATGTTACGATGGATTATTATAATTGGGATTGTCATCATGTAAATCTTTTCTTTGATTTACACTTCATCCACAGATGTCGAACGTCAAAATGTATGGCGCATTTTTCGAAACTTTAAAGTGTAATATTTTCTTTAATACTTACTTGCGGTCAATTCCGTTTTATTTTAAAGTCTTCTTCTTCTTCTTTTGTTAGATCCTCGATCTGTGTTGACAGGTAAGTCCTGTTCTTGTGACGAGGACGTCCAGCTCTCTCTCCATCTCTTTGGTGGTCTCTGGAATCAAGACAAGAATTCAATATGGCGTCGTTAGTTCTGGTGTCGGATTTCAGTTACTCGTTCCACTGCTACGTGTTGCGCTACATGCCTCGCTGCTACATGTTCCGCTACATACTGCGTGCGCAACTTTCTTTACAATAAAAATTTTACACTGAACGCGCAAAAAAAGGATAACTTCAAAAATTTTTATAACTAATAACCTTCTTGTGAAAAATCACCCAATTTCTACCTAGATTTCCAGCTTCCAGCTTAATTGAAGATGTTTTGCTATACTAATTGTAATAATTAAATTGATAAAAGCATTGGCTCGGAGCAGGTTAAAGGTTAAGAATATTTTGAGTTTGTCCAAATTTTTCAGAATACAGTACTGGATTTTGTCCCAGGGACATCATTAATCAAAATATATTAAAGATGTCTCACAGAGTCAAAATAATATTTTTATGGGAAAGTAGACGATAAAGGATATTGATTGTTAGAAGAACATTTTTTCTTTTGGATGAAGGTTATAAGATCCCACAAATAAATAATTTAGAAATACTTGAAATTAGGAAAAGTGTTAATATTAATTTCGAGGTCCACACTTATCCTACGAGAAGTAGGGGGGATTTTAGGCTTCCACAAATGAAATCAGTAGGAACACAAAATTATTTGTACTACATATAAAGGTCTTATATTGTTCAATGAACTGCCAGCAAATGTGAAAGAAGGAAATAGTCTCACTACTTTTGTTAGGTTAAGTGCAAAATATGTGAAAAGTAAGTTTGATGTATGATCGTGTTATGTTGTTTCATGTTTATTTTCTTTTTTTTAATTTCTTAACTTTGTGCCAGATGTGAAAATGTGTTTCTATTTATGATTATTTATGTTGATATATTTATTTTGCTATGTTAATATCTGTTTTAATTACTAGATGTGTTCTTTTTATAACTAATTAAAAAATGTATAAGCAAACAAAGAAACAAATATAATAAATAACTAAACAAATTTTGTGCACAACAAACAATTGAATATTTTTCCACTTTAGATTCCATCCCCTTCAGATGACATTCCATAATTAACACCTCCGACCCCACCTACCCTCAACCACCCCATCAACGTAACACACATGCATGGTTTATCTTTTTCAATTTTAGTACACAAACAATTCTGAAGAAGAGAACATCGTTCTCGAAACATGTAGATTGCATAATCTAATAAAGTGGTGAAAACAAAGTGATTTGTGTTGTATTTTAAAGGATATTTATTGCTTTAAAAAATTCCAATCATAAATAAATATCTCATTAGTGACATCTGTGGTCAATTAAGGGAAATGAAAAAGCTTTGGAAGCCGGTTGCGATAATGATAATTACAACATGCATATGAAACGGGTTGTAAAATTTAAATATATATAAACTTTCAAAAAATTGGTAGATGTGATATCTATCATGCAGGGGCGTGCAGTAGGAATATCGCAGCATATTTGGAAATGCAGGGGCGTGCAGTGGGAATATCGCAGCAACCAATTATTTGAGAATTTCGTAATATTTTTATCACAATTATTATCATAGTGATCATATTTTGATATATCATAATAATCTGTAAAATTTAAATTCGGTTTTTTTTTTCTAAAATATACGTTTAAAAAAAATCATCCTTCAATGTTCCCACTGCACGCGCCTTATATCATGGGTGGAAATGGTGAACGTTACATTGTGTAAAGTGAACACTTGAGCCAGCCGTACGATAGGTCGTAAGGCCTATGCACACCCAAAGACTTCCCATAAAAATATAATTTCGTCTCTATAAAACATCTATAATATGTCCAGGTTGAAGGTGTTTAAAAATATATGGTTTGAACACAATTATCACTGAATTTTTATTTATTGGTTAATTAATCAATAACTTACTTACTTACTCACCATCGCCGTTTCCCCGTGGGGGTAGGCAGAGAGGATAGAGCGCCACACTCTTCTGTCCTCACGTACAGCTCTCGCCTCATCCACATTCATACATCTTCGCATGCAAGCTCGCCGGTTGTTGAGGCTTCTAACGGGTATAATTATTTTTAATTAATAATTTATTTTCATTAAAATCTAAAGAACATGACGCGGCGACACGTGGCACGCCGACGGCTCTCTGACGCAGCAAAACTCGGCCGAATGAGTGTCGAGAGGAAGTGTCGTCACAGGAGAGTGTCCCTCGATCAACAATGACTATTTCCGACTTCCTCTCGGTGAAGTCGTGACGTCAGATCCGGCGTCAGTGGCCGATAACCGTGTTTGAAAAACTGTTCAAACAGTCAAAATTTTGATGTCGCGTCGCGTTTTTCTGGCCTAGTTTAAAATGTGTTACCGCCACAAATTGTAAAAATGGACAGATATGAACTAAACCCGTTTTTTAGGAAAGGGGGTTGGGAAAGCGGGAAAATATCCCAAAAATGTGCAAAAACGAGATGTTGGTAGTTTGGACGTTTTCATTTACTGGTTTGTTCTGATTTTTTAACATTTAAGACAAAAAAAATTATACAATAAGTTAGCGGGAAAACATTTTAAACGGGCGCTATTAATATATACAGGGTGTAACAGAGCTAATCCACAGTACTTTACAGCTGGATTCCTGCCTTGATAATGAGTGGAAAATTTTCAAGCAACCATGACCTAAATATCAATAGTGATGGAGGTATCAATATCAAAGTTTGCGTTTTTTTAAATATTTCTGACTTATTTTTGCAAAAAAGTTGTACTATAATTTCAGTAACTTATATACATTATAAAAAATTCAATCGATTTAATACGAGTAGAATAAAACGATAAAGACCTCGCAAAAATTTAAAATTAATATTTTTTACAAGGTTTTTATCTTTTTATTTGAGTTTTCGATTTTTAATTTGTTTCCTGACGAAGGGGCCATTGCCACAGAAACACGTTGATATTTTCAATATACAGTGTTATTTGCAAAACATTAATAACCTCACAGGACTATATTCCTGCCTTGATTAAGAGTCGAAAATGTTAAAACTGTCATGACCTAATAATAATAATTATGGATATATTCGACATCAAAATTTTCATTTTTTTTTCAAAATTTCTGACTTATTTTTTGTAAAACATTGGACTATCATTAAATTTATGTGCATTTCTTTATTATTGAATTTTGCCGCCAAAATATATCAACGTTACAACATCAACACGCTTGACAACAGACCCGTAGCATATATACAAAATAAGAAGCGTTGGCTGTTGGAAATGTGCGAAATCGCTGTGATGGCAATTGCTGAACATAGATTTGTTTTTAAAAGATAATTTCTTTCCATTGCCATTTGCGGTTAAATTAAATTGCGCGCGCTTCCCCGGCGTCTTATTTCCTGTTACGCATTTCCGTCCATTTTCACTAAATCACTGCCACAGATTGCAGGAAAGCGAGAGGAAAGATGTTGCACATCAAAAATTATGTTCCCCGTCAAACTAAAGACTTGTTCTTGGAACAGGAGAGCAAGCACATTTTTAATTGAAACATTATGGCGGTCACTATCCGACGATGACATGAGGCGATAGTTTTCGCTGACAGGACATTTCCCACGCGTGCATTACACGGGACGACAGTCTTCACCGACGAGGCATTTCCCAGGAGAGGGATACAAAAGAATGCTGACAGAGCGGGAACCTGGAGGAATCAGGAAGGAAGCACGACCGCTGACCATTCACACGAGGCAACAACTTTGAATTACATATAAATATATATAAACAAACTAAATTATGTGTTTAGGTATATATTCGCACACGTAGATTTTTATTCCTTGCCCAACGTAACTTGGCGTGCGGCGAATTTTGAACTAAAACCCGTCCCGCCCGCAGCCGGCGATAACCCTCGCCCTGTCCTTAAGTTCAATTTTGTATTTGGTCGGGAGCTGTGACATCTTGATTACCAATATACACTGAATTATTATGTCCAAAACATCCTAAGCAGTCCGGGATGGTGCAAGAACAATTGCCAGTGAAGTATTAAAGTTTTGCGAAGCTGAAAAAGCGAATAATGGACCGATATTACCGTCTGACAGTTTGACAGATTGAACGGCCGCCATTACTGCGAGGTTTCTTTAGTGCTGCCCGACCAAATTTCTATATTTAATACGACAACGGTCACCGGACATTCTGTACATTATGTATTGTGTAATAAATTTACACTCTGACAACTTCTGTTACGCGACAGGGACGCCCTCCCTCGCACGCCAAGTTATAGTGGTACGTCTATAGTACACTGTTTGGAGCATCATAGAACTTTCACGAACCTTCTAGAACATTCTCCTTCCAGAACTTTAAAGAAATTTTTAGAATTCGAACAGGAACCTTCTAGACACACCGACACATTCCGCCACTCAGTTTAGAAACTTATAGAACTTTCGGGAATTTTCTAGAACCTTCTCCTTCCAGAACTTTCTTATGCAGTTTTTTCTGGAACCTTCTAGACTCACCGACACAGTCGACGCGCCTATTTTGAAACAATCTAAAGCATTTGCGGCCTTCCCATAACAAAACAATGTGCTAGAAAGCACATTTTTGTCACGCACTCCCACCCACGCACAGCCACCCCCACTAAACTCGCATTTTTTCGATGTGACATCAAAGGCTATCCACCACCATAACCACCGGCGGGTGGTTGTGGCTGGTTGTGGAGAAAACTTGGCGGATAGGGAAACACGGGTATTGATTATTTTTCACATATTTTGTATCCTTAAATTCGATATAATTTTTTATGTTCTTATATTATTTACTGGCATACTATTGAGGTACTAAATAAGAATGTCTATATTTATACTTACTACTTATTTGTGTGCTCTCTGACAATGACTATGAAGAAACTTCAAATAGTACAAAACAGGCGATGCGCATAATATTGAAGTGTAATAGGAGAATCAAAATAACACAAATATTGAATGCCCTAGGTCTAGAAACGGTAAATCAAAGAATAAAGTATAATGTATTAGTGCAAATATTTAAAATTAAACACGGATTAGTACCCAAATAGATACTTTGATGACAGGATGAAGCTGAATAGGGATTTTCATTCTTTCAATACAAGAGGAAGCGACAACATAAGATTACCAAAGAAAAAGAAAAACACCTCACAAAGTTGTATAATGTACAAAAGTCTAAAAATTTTCGATAGCCTGACAAAGGAAATTCAAAACACGGTGAGTATAAGGAGGTTTAAACAGGAGTGCAAAAAATTGTATGTAAAAACTTTTAAATGACTAGATGGAATGCAATACGTTTAAATGAAATCATGTATTAGCCCATACATTATGTGTGGAACTAAATAATTAAGATAAATAAATAAATACATAAATATGATTACTTTGTATATGAAGTGTATTTGTGATTAAAATATTCGTTGTGTATTTGTAGGTTTATTGTATTATTTGTATCGTATTGGTTATTTGTATTTGTACGTTGTTTTCATAAAGTAGGTATGTTCAAATTAGGAATATTGAATTCTTTAAATAGTAAATCTGTGAGATTACATTAAATATTTTTTTAATAGTCACTTTTTACTTTGCGTTTTCTGATTTATTCACTCTTTACTATACTCTACCACATTATACATTTATTTAACTGTAGGTAACTATGAAAAACAACATCACATCTTAACATACATTTCATAAGATTTTGATAAAGATTATAGATTCAATTTGACAAATACATCACATTTACAGGGTAATAATACCCCGCTGTAAACGGGATCCGGTTGATAAGACCACGCTTTTGTGGAATTCCATAAACAAACTGAACTTTGGAGAGGACACAGAGATAAACACAATATGTCCGCCTCTACGAAAGTTAATAGCATCTTGGTACATTTATCTAAACATTGGTGTGTTTATTCTGTGTAATCTTCGGCGAAAAGTCGGCCCAAACGTCATCCGAGTTGTCAGTATTTCAAAACAGTTTATGGAAGAGAGTGCTGCGTGTTTTATCTGTGGTGTGAGTTTGTTCTTATTTCGAAAAATGAATTAAAAACAATCGAGTTCGAAGTTAAACGTCAAATGAAAAATTTATAAAGAGAGGGTAAGAGTGCACATGTTTTATCTATGGAGTGTGTTCTCAATGGGAAAAATCTAAAGCAATCGTCATTAAACGTCAAAGGAAAAGATACCAGAGATTAATGATATTATTATGCATTTTGATCTAATAACTTTGTGGTTCATATTGTAAGGATTATTGAGTTACAGTTATATTAATGATAATAATAATTTTAAATATCAAATAAAACAATGCAAGATTTATCCCGCGAAACGAAAGTTTAGATTGATATACAATATAGGAATATAATATTTCGAGATTAAATGTACCAAAGATAACTCTATTGCAATAAAGTTTTAATGGTGCTTCGGGATTATATATTTTTGTGATAATCACGAACTTTTAAACAAATAATTTCATAATAAAATTGATTGAAAGCGTGTTTAGGTGTATTTTGGTAAAAATATTCAAAAGCTTTACACTAAATTGGCTCTCCAGACTGCAAAAACGTAAATCGTGTATTGCGGGGTCTTAACAAAGTTCTTATGAAGGAGGAGACATCTTGGTTATATAAATTTGATATATAAATGTGTGGAGAAAAGGAGAAAGCTGTCTATACCTTTTTTTGAAGATGTGAGAAGGATGAATATAATCATGTGTGCTGGGCAAAGGTAAGTTGTTTTATTTTATATTAAAAAATTGTGTTCCTGTTGGTACAATACTGGTCGTGGTTGTCTGCCCTAAAACCCATTGAGAATGCCATTTAGTTTGTTAATTAATTTTTTATTTTTTTATTTAATTTAAATTTATTACATATTTTACAATTAACTAAGATCCTGCTAACTACGAGTTGGTTATCAGCAGGTTTCTTCTATTAGTAATGAATAAACCTTATCATTTTATAACAGTGCTGGCTTACATAAGAATTTATAAAATTATATAAAAAACTAAACTATAAAAACCAAGTTTTTATTATACTCCCTTTTTCATTTGTATTGTTTCCAATTTGATATTCTATCAACATATTCCTCTTGCTTAAATTTCATGTGGAAAATCTATTCCATGTATTTTATTATCCTTAAAACTTATAGAATATTGAAATCGTAATAATTGGTATAGGGGGGCACGGCATCGGCGAAACCGTCTGATCGGACCCGTGGCTCGAGTCAGACTAGTTGAAACAGGTTTCGCGCCTTATCCACGCGTCGGGCTCCTTTCTTATTTGTATGGTTTCAAATTAAAAAAAACCGTTAAAATTTCGAAAATTCCAAAATTATACTATAATTCAATTAAATAAAAAAAATGTTAGATCATTTTTATCGTCGCCACGAGTCAGCCTGCAAAGTTTCAGCTCGATTGGATCACGGGAAAACGGTTAAAAATCGATCCAAAAAAAATTCGGCAGATAAGCAGACGCTCTATTGTTCATAATAAACTCCCTGCATGCCACTTTCACCTGTGCATATGAATCCAACCCAAACAAGTCAGAGGGCATACCGTTGGTATTTTAACTTGTAATGTTCTTTCTCCATAATAATTATTTCAATTTTCAATGAATATATTTTTTCTATTATCTTACATCCATCTTTGCCAGAGGCTTGCCTAGGATTTTGTCTTGGAGAGGTCGGTTGAACGATAAAAAAATCATTATGATATTGTAAAAATGTATTTATAGGATAAAATGAAGCCCTTTTGTTTTACAAAGCTCATCAATTACTACGTCAGTGGTTGCATCAATCTCTGTGCAGTAAAGTCAGTCCATACAAATACTTAGGAATCATATTGGACAAGAATCTAAAATAGAAAGATTAAATTAACCCAACCGTCAACAAAGTAAGAAAACTATTTTGCATTTACTTTAAAAAAAAGAAATATTCTATCACTGGAAAATTTTACTTCAGTTTATGTTGCAAGCAAATCTCCAATACATATGCTGTAATCAAATAAGGAGCGGCATATAATTCCGATTGAAATTGTATAATGTCTGATTATCAAAATAATATTGAGAAAACAAATGGATTATCCAACACAACGTGCATTGATACAATTCAAAGTGTCAAAATTTATTTCTTCAAATTTTTTAATCAACTTTGTAGCACCATTTCTATACCTATAAAACTCAATGTCTGTCTGTCTGTTCTCTATAAAAATCCACACCGCTTGTCCGATTCGATTCAAATTTTGCATACTTATGCTTTGGGACCCGGCGGGTAACATAGGCAACATTTCCTCCCTATTCTCATACCCCTTCCCCTCCCCCTGACATATTTTCAATGCAAATGACCGATCGGACTCAAAATTTGGAAACTTATTCTTTAGGACTCGGCGAGTAACATAGACGATGTTTACCCCTATTCTCATACCCCTTCCCCTCCCCTTGACATATTTTCGATGCAAATCTATATCGTTCGAATCAAACCTTTGTTTCCCCCACAAATTTATTTTCAACTTAATCCTTGACCCGTGCAACGCCGGATACGAACAGCTGGTTATAAATAAAATAATAAAAACTTTGTTTTAAAAAAAATCAACGTGTTTCGGCAGCGATGCTCCCTTCTTCATGACAATGAATGTACTGAAATTAATGATCAAATATACACAGATTTGGATATGGTGGAAGAGGGTTAGAGGGGGCGTGGAAGGTGTAAGAGAGGGTTGTTTACAAAGATTATTTGAGTATTTATAATATTTAAATTTCTATTAATACATATCCTAATATCAAGAGTCAACGAGAGCATTTTTAAGAAAGTCATTTTAAGAATCAACGAGCATTTGAGATTTCGTAGCAATAATAATTATTCGGAATTTTCAAACCAATGCTAATGCTTAATGGAATCTAATCAAAATTTCAATTCAAAATTTTACACAGCAATACCAGGGGTTTTCTTTCGGAAAATCTAGAAATATAAAAAGACAGACAAGAGCATATAAGTTAAAATCGCAGACAACAAAATCACGTTTCTACCACAAAACTATATCACAGCATTTGCGCAACATCACCGCACACATCTAGGGAAACACATTTTTAACAGCATACCGGATAACTTCAGAAAAACTACAGACGAAAAATGTCTACAAAAAGCAAAGATCTTTTTTTAATAATAATACTAGCTGCAACCCGTAAAAAATTACGGAAAATTGGTTCGCGTCTTTGGTAAGCCTAGTATTAATGGCATCTTTTTAGCGCTCCACGGACAGGCGGCCGTAGCAACACGCGTTGAACGGCCGGTTCGGGTTTGGTGGCCCGGGGTTCAAGCCACATCTCCGGCGGTTTAGTCGTGAATTCGAACGAAATTACGGCCGTTACACGAAGTTACGGGGACAGATAGACAGGCAGACGGACGAACAGAAAACGAAATTATTATGTTTGAGTTACCGCTTCACGGAACATCTCAGTCGAGTTACACTTACTTCTAGGGTCCCTCAAGTTACGCAAGCATGAGATGCGGCGCCTTCCTACGCTTCTTTCACCACTTATTTTCCCCTGCCACTCCCCTGACACTCCAGCTTTCTCGTCAAGATGACCGCAGCACTTCTCGGTCTTTTTTCACACGCCGGAGGACTTCATCATTCGTCACTCTATCCGCCCAGGAAACTTTCAATATGCGTCTATAGAGCCACATCTCGAAAGCCTCGTCTTTGCGGATTAGTTCTCGGTGAAGTGTCCATGCCTCCACCCCGTATAAGAGGATGGAAAAAATATAACACCGAACCATACGCATTGTAGTTGCAGGCTTAGGTCACGGTTAGAAAATAACGGTCTCATTCTGAGAGACGCACTTCTTGGCATCTCTATTGGAGCTTTTACTTCTTGAGATGGATCCCAGGTCTCGTTCACCCATGCACCTAGGTTCTTGTATTGCGCGACTCTTTCTATTGGTTCGTTTTTGATGGTTATATTTGGCGTCGGAAGTGATCTTTTTGATATCTATACCAATATTACAAAGAGGAAAAATTTGATTGTTTGTTTGCATTGAATAGACTCCGAAACTACTGGACCGATTCGAAAAATTCTTTCACATTTAGAATCCTACATTATCCCTGATGAATATAGGCTATAGGATATTTTCAAAAACGTTAGGCATCCGTATGAAAACTTCGATAATGTAACCCAACGTGAAAAAAACTTATATCGCGTACGCTGCGGAAATTTTTGACAATAGAGCAAAGTGATGTACTACAGTTTTATAGAGGACATTAATATCTACAAAAACGTCTGCGATACCATGTATCTAAATATTACAGTTATGTTAAAATAACTTATGTTAACATTAAATGGAAACATTGCTCTTTTAGAGAACAGGGGAACCTTTGTTTTCCCTCACAAACTTATTTTTTACTTAATCCTTAACGACGACCAGCTAGTTATTAATAATTTGGTTTTGCGAGCGTTCATCTTCAGGCCTTTCATTCACATTCTTAAGAAGTGGAAAGTTATTAGAAAACATTATTATTTAAATAACCCGCACTTCTCAAGAAAAAAATCATCAATTCACTTTAATTACCTAGATCCCTTCCCGGACGTTCATTTCCAAATGAAGTTCAATTCTTGTGTTAATTATTATTATTTTTTTTTTTTTAAAAAAAATAGAGATGTGAACACGGAATACGTGTCACATCAATATTCTTACTATTTTCAAACTAAGCTAAGCGCTTGTACTATGAAAATAGGACTAACTTGCTAGTCTGGAGTGAGGATCGAACCCGCAACCTTTGGATCACGAGGCCAGTGTCCTAACCACAAGACCAACAAGCTACTCGTTATTATTATGCATATTATAGTAAAATATCTGGTTTATGAGCATAAAAAGTATTAATACTAAAATATATATACAGGGGTGTACCAGAGCTAGCAACAGAAACTTGGCAGCTAGATTTCTGCCTATGTTATTAGTCTAAAATGTTCAATCAACCATGGCCTAATATCAATAGTTATGGAGATATGCAATATCAAAGTTTGCATTTTTTTTTCAATATTTCTGACTTATTTTTTTCAAAAAGTTGATGTATCATTACAGTAACTTATATCGATTATGAAAAATTCATTTCCTTCAATACAACTTAAATAAAATGATAAAAACCTTGTAAAAAAAACTTTTTTAAATTTTAGGTTTTTATCATTTTATTCGACTTGCAATAAAGCGAACGAATTTCTCATAATCGAAATAAGTTACTGTCATGATGGTTCAACTTTTTGCAAAAAAAAAACGTTAGAAATATTGAAAAAAAATGCAAACTTTGATATTGCGTATCTCCATAACTATTGATATTAGGTCATGGTTGCTTGAACATTTTAAACTTTACACTCATAATATAGGCAGGAATCTACCGGCCAAGTTTCTGCTGCTAGCTCTAGTACACCCTCTATTATATGCACTATATTCTGTGAGATTAAATTTTGGGTTGATTTATTTTCATTTAATGTTGTTTACGTTTGAACGTGGTCTATAAAGGGTGGATTTCTGCCTTAATAATGAGTCGAACGTGTTAACCAACCAACCAAACATAACCATAACCAGCGAAAATGTTGAAGCGAATGACTCAGTTACTGTAATGATACTTCAACTTTTTGCAAAAAATTAGTCACTAATATTGAAAAAAATGCATATTTTGATATTGTATATCTCCATCACTATTGATCATGGTTCACATTTTCGACTCATTATCAAGGCAGGAATCCAACTGCAAAGTTTTTGCCACTAGCTATGGGGTACCTTGAATAATATGATAATTTATTAAATAAAATTACTCGAGACTTCAACAGACGTTTAAACGACAACAGTTTGCAGGACCTCGTCGTGGCAAAGACCTTTTCATATAAGCTTGCGATTGAGTTGGTGTGGGTGCAGTGCGTAATACGCGCATAGTTTCGTTGTGTTGAGTTTACGGATACGAGAGGGGCGTATCCGTAAACTTAACCCAACGAAACAATGCGCGTATTACGCACTGCACCCACACTAACTCAATTGCAAGCTTATATGAAAAGACCTATATACTACGAGAAGCGTAGTCTGCAATAAGGTCCTCGCATTATGGCGCACGTGCCTGCACGAATGAGACTTCTCTCGAGAGTGACGTCGAGGACGGTACAGAGTTGAGAGCGAAGCGAGCTGCGAATCATCGCTAATTGTATTTTGTATGCAGAATAGAACGCATCCACATGCCGATTTATATCGGCAAACCTCGAGAGACAAGAAATCAATCTGTTTGTCGCACCTAGGGAATGCAATCCCGACTCGGGATTGCCCTTTCGGGATCACTCGAGATTAGAATTCCCAATCCCGCGGGATCCCTAGGTATCGGGATCCCGAATACTTTTGTGTTTTTTGTTTTGTTTATAGAGCTGAATAGCAATTAACGACAACGCCTTGCATTTTTATATCAGCAATTTTAATAAAATATTCATTATTAATCATCGCATTAAAGTTTTTGCCGGCGTTTTTCCAGGCATCAATCAGTCAATGTAGTAGGGTTAGTAGTAGTTTTTGTAACTATGTTAGGTTGATAAAATAAAGCAAATATTATTCAAAGCTATTTTTATTATTTGAATGTGACATGAATATAAGTTTCAAGTAATTACTAGAAGCTCTATTGACGTACACAATTAAACTTACAAAACATAAAAAAATTAAATAATCCACTTAATCTATGGCTGATTTTGAAAATGGCTTCGTAGGAAGCTGAGCATGTCATTGTTTTTTTCTAGGCGGCATCTTATTTCAAATGCTAGATGCCCAGCAGCTGAAAATGTCCTTTCGGGCTCAACGCTGGTGGGGACCACTGAAAAGAAATCGTAGGCAAATTCTAAATATAGGCCTCTATTTCCCCTACATTCGTACAGATTCATCTCTTTTTTTATAAAAGTTTCCAATCTGTCGGTATCGGAGAGCACGCAAGGAGGATTAGATTGACATACTTTTAAAGCTTCTTTTAATCCCGATAATCCCAATAATCTCGTCCGATTTTTCGGTTCGGGATTGATCTCGTGAAATGACTCGAGATCTCAAGGGATCCCGATCTCGCGGGATCGGGATTGCATTCCCTAGTCGCAGCATCTGATGAATGAATCATAACTCACTCAGCCAGACAGCTTCCGAAAGAAGCGCTGGGCATTACGGTAAATCTGGTTGCTGCCAACAATTCTAATTCTACATAATAGAGTCAGCCATCGTCAGACTTATGTAATAGTATCAAAACTGTTACAAAAAACAATATGAATACACAATAGATGTAAAAAAATAGTGCATTGTAATTTAAAATTATCAAAATAAAATACAATAAGACAAAATCGGTATAGTTTAAAAAAAAGATCAATTAATTCGTTACAGGTTTATACATGAAAAATATTTATATAAATAAATATAGTATAACAGTGTAATACATTGTAATTTAAATATATTAAAATAAAAATCCATTTAAAAAATTTAGAAATAATTCATTCAAAAAAGAAAACACGTAAGGTAAACAATACAAAACATGAGTAAATATTTAAAAAATAAAATAAAAACACACAGCAAAATGTAATTTAAAAATTAGAAAAATAATTAATTTAATGCAAGTAAGAAAACACATGACAAATAACACAAAAAGTTATTAGAGTATATATTTAAATATAAAAAACACAACAGTATACAATTTATATATCTGCAAAGGGTGAAATAAATAAAATTACATGAAAATTGTAGTCAGGATTGTCTAATGGAACATGTGACTTGTTTTTTTTTATTTTTTTTATTCTCAAAATAGGTAATACATTTTTGTCGTAATATATACAGCTTAAGATATAAAGTATATTAAATTTTTAATCAAAAGTAACTATCAATTTTTTCTTAAAAGTCGTTATATTGTTTTCATCCCTAATATTCCCTGGTAGTTTCATATATAATTTCATCCCACTGTACATCATAGAAGTTTGCGATCTTCTTTTCTTTCGGAATGGTAATCTTATTTCATCTTTTCTTCTTGTACTACGGTCATGTTCATGTTGTTTTTTTATTTTATTTTTCTTAATAGTTCAAAGGTATTGTTGTGTCCATTAATTATTTTATATATAAATAGAAGTACATTAAATTAAATTATTTGTCTAAATGTCATTATTTGTAATCTTTCGACATCACTTTGATTCTTGTGTATCGATTTCTTTTTAGTATAATTCTTAATGCTTTGTTTTATTTTTAGTAGTGTAGGAATCTAAGAATTATACGAAAGTGATGCAGTACAGCATTAGAATGGAGTACAGCCCTATTGCACCTGATCATGGCATATTAATCATTGCCAGACGCTTTTGGAGATTCATTTCCTCCGACAGAAATGAAGCTCTTTAAATTATCAAGTCATTCACGTTATAGTAACAAATCTGAATTTTATATATTTTATTCGGGCCACTATTGAACAATATTACCATTTATCTACCTGATATTTTAACGTTTTACTTGCTAATTTTTTGCACCTGTATTACCTGCCGTCTGCCAAAATCCCCCTAACTCAAATGTCATCTAGACCTTCTTACTTAGTATAGTGTACATATTGTAAAATATTTCGGTTTTGATACTATAACGTAAGTCTGGCAATCGCTGGCTCCTTAAAGCCGTCTACCAAGCGTCTTAATATTTCTCTCGCCTATGCGAGACTTTGAAATTAGTCTAAGCATCTGATATTTTCCCGTTACGTATTTTGATTTTACAATATAATATAATATAACATAACAGTTATACCGCAGCCTGGCGACGCTATTATTTTCCGATGAAACTTTTCGTTCATCTTATCTCGTTCGATGGTCGATTGGTGAATTTGAAGTGTTTGCGGTGTGATAGCGGCTGCCGGCGACCAATCGATCCGCGGCCAGCGCAGTTCTTATCACAGCGGGGTGAGGCCCATCACTATAAAGGGCGGTGCGGCGCGGGGCCGGTGGTTATTATCGTGTCACCTTTATTGGGAAAATGTCATCCTTCATTCGGGAGGTTCTTGCCATTGCCAGGATGGAAAAGTCGAGTTCCCTTTCGGAGGATTTAGTTCCTTCCCGGCTGCAGATCGATACAAGTAAGTACTTCTCACATTGTTACATTTTTTTTTACAAGCTTTGATGTTGATCCGTTCGTAATATGTGTTAATCTTCTTCAGGGACTTTGCCCCGTCGGTAATAGAGATAACGCTACGGTGTCGACGTGTCGAAACGTGTGCAATGGCCGCCAAACAGACGGAAAGCTTTCGAGTTATTTTAATTTAAATTTATTCGGTGTATATTTTTTAAATGTTTAAATCGTAACGAATTATTTGTTAACTAGATAATATTTTGCGATTCTATATTGTGACAGAAATCTATTTTTTTTATATCTTACTAAAGAATAACCTATTGAGTTTATCAAGTGATTAGCCCATGATTTGAAATCTGCTTTAAAGTAATTATCTTCCTACTTAAATCATCACCATCATCGGGAAATTTACACTTAACTTGGGTGTAATATATCAATTTACTTTCAAAGTTCCCTACGCGTGTCTGTCATTTATTACGCGTCTATTCAGTGAAATCTAGGTATATTTAATCTCGCGTTGTCGAGACACAGATCCAGGATGTTGATTTATACTTTAAACAAATCAATATATTTTTATTACAGGTAGGTAGGGAATTATTTTTTAAGAGAATATAAAATTTAACTAAATTTTGATTAACTTTGCTGTTAGATGTAAAATTTTAAAATTAATATTTTAATGGATTTTAATTGGCTTGACCTTTAAGGGTGGACATTCACTTCAAATGCATTTTTCCGCATTTTTGTTGGAAAATGTGGGTTTTTATTATTCATTTATATCAGAATGTGTATGCTAGACTACATTTTTAAGGACGATAGCTTAGATAAAATCTTTGTTCTTATATAAAAGTAATAAATTGAACACTATTTACAATATTAAAAAAATATAATCATTAATCGACATGCCGTGACCAAAAAATTTGTTTTCTTTTCTTAGAAAAAGTCAATAGATTCTGAATATTTATACATACGCAGAACACGTTTTCCTACAAATATAAATAAAGCTAACATTATAATGAAAAAACTGTACTAAAATAATTAAGAAATGTTCTTTATTAATAAAGTTGTAAATTTTTAAATTTGGAACAAATTTTTATCTTTTTTGATGATTTTAAAACGCTTTTTAATCATATAAAGAGATAATTTTTAACAATATATTAAACATGCACCTTGAGTCTTCAACCACTATTTGAAAGTTTTTTTTTTATTAAAAATACGTTAATTATTGTTTAAAAATAAAAATTCTAGAGTATGATATAATATGTCGAAAAATGACGCAGTTTTAAAATCAATCTATTTTAAAAACTGCATCATTTTTTGACATATTTAAAGCTTTGGAATTTTTATTTAAAAAAAGTAAATAAAAGTAATAAGTATCGTGTTTTTGATAAAAAAAACTAACTTTTAAATAGTGTTTGAAGATTTAAAGTGCGTGCGTAAATACAATATATTGTTTTAAATCATCACTTTATACGCATAAAAAGCGTTTTAAATTAATCAAAAAACGTAAAAATTTATCGCAAATTCAGAAACTTATAACTTTATTAATATAGTATATTTCTTAATTATTTTATTAGAGTTTTATCATAATAATGCTAGTATTATATTTGTAAGAAAACATATTCTGCGTAGGTAGGTACATATAAATATTCAGAATCTATTGATTTTTTCTAAAACACTGAAAACGAATTTTTTGGCTGCGGCCTGTCGATTAATGCTTATATTTTCCTAATTATTACAATTAATGTTAAATTTATTAAAAAGGCTTTATCTAAGTTATCGTCCTAAAAAAGTGTAGTCTAGATTATACGTTCCGATGTAGGTAAATTAATAATAAAAACCCACATTTTCGAGAGAAAAAGCCGAAATATGCATTTGCAATTAATTTTTTCTAAATGTTTATATGTAGGAAGGATTAAATATCATCAAATATTATCTTTTAGAAAAATCTATATTGTGTCCCTCCCCCATATCTGTCTTGAAAGAGACATTTAATATGGGGAATAAAATGTGAAAGACAATATTTAAAAATGTTTTTTAGCTTAATTATATAAATAGAAAGATTGGATACGACTAATTTGATTCAAGTATGCGAAGATATATAAGAATGAGGAATATGAAAAATCGACTTTTTTGATAAAATAAACAGTAGCTAGTAGCAAAAACTTCTGGGGAGTCTTCTTCATTAAATTTTGAATAGAAAATATGTTTTACACTTTGAGTGAAATGTCGACAGTTACGGCGATAAGAGATAACAATGTTTGCAATTTTTTCAATATTTCTGACTTGTTTTTTGTAAAACGTTGTACTACCACTACAGTAACTTATATGGAATATTAAAAAATCATTTTCTTTGATAAAGACAGCAACTTATACCAAATATTAAAATTCGTTCGCTTTGGTGTAAGTCAAATAAAAATATTAAAACCTAGCAGAAGTAAGAACTAGAATTTTTCTGAGAGAATTTTATCATTTTATTTGACCTGTATTTAATATTCGATATAAGTTACTGTCATGATAATCCAACGTTTTACCCAAGATGCGTCAGAAATAACGAAAAAAATCTATTATTCTTGTAATCGATAACATCTTGCTGTCAATATACAGGATGTCGCGTAGCGTAGCAAAAACTTCGGGGGAGTCTTCTTGACTCAATTTTGAATAGAAAATATTTTTTTACAGATTAATAACCCGATAAATTTTATGAATAGCCCGTTACTTGATATATTCGCCATTTCGGCGTTAGCTTGTCAATTACCCCCACCATAACTGTAGCCACGCCCCCGTTCATGCCTCTTCCATACCATTCCATCCTTCCCTGTTATTTGCTAATTGTAGCCATTTCTGTCCCCCCACAGCGGTTACGTCGTCGGCTCATCTCTTTTTACGTCTTCCGACGCCTCTTTTATTCTTCCAAGGTCTCCACTTCAGAACTCTGGGAGCCCATCTTGCAAAATGCCCTACCCATTGCAATTTTAGCTTCGCTACACGATCCATGATATCAACTACTCTAGTTCTGCGCCTAATCTCATCAATTCTTATTCTAACTCTAAGGCTTATTCTAAGCATGGATGGTTGCGTGCATTTGAGCTTTTCTACATTCTCTTTTGTAAGGGCCATTGTCTCCACTCCATACGTCATCACTGGTATTCTAGTATGCACGATTCAAAGGCTTTTCTTTTTGGGCTAATTAGAATCTCACCAGGACACGACACTATACAAGTTATTAATTCAACAGTGCGTCGACGCGTTCACATGATGAACGTACAACTCCTAAACAATTTCAACGCAGGCTTCTCGGTAGGAGGCACCTACTTTGCCTAATCTTATCATTTTTTTTTACCGGCGTTCGCTGAGAAATCAATGTTTGTGTAGTTTTCGTAACGATTCTTCAAGATATATACGTATGGACAAATAAAACGAACGAAGGAATATTTATAATGTCAATGACACGTAATGTAGGCATAGGTACCTACATGCAAATAACAAACAAATAAACATATGCACAGCTATACGTGATATACCACGCTATTCTCAGAATAAAACGATTTTCTTGATACGATACATTAACACAAAATAGACCAGACGTACTTATTTGCGTAGTGTAGTAATATTATCAAATGTTGATAATTTTAGTTTAAATATTGGGTTTAATGTGGAGATGATGATGGATGAAGAAATTAATAGATGACAGGCACGTGCAGAGAGAACACAAAAAAGTTAGACGTTACACAAAGCGAAGGGCAGACAGACACACAGACAGACAGACAGACAGACGGACGGACGGGCGGACGGACAGACAACGAAATCATTTTAATATCATTTGGGATTATTCAGATTTTAATATAACAATATCCTGTCATATATATTTATTACTTTTTTTCCAAAATACAGGGTGCAACAGAGCCACAAAACTTTACAGGTGGATTCCTGTTTTGATTATGAGACGAAAATGTCCAAGCAACCATGACCTAATATGAGTACTTAAGGAGATATGCGACATCAAAGTTTGCATTTTTTTTTTCAATATTTCTGACTTATTTTTTGCAGAACGTTGGATTATCACTACAGTAACTTATATCTGATATGAAAATTCATTCCCTTTAATGCAAGTCAAATAAAATGATAAAAACCTTCCAATTCCAATTGGAATTTTTCAGGCTTTTTATTATTTTATTCAACTTTAATGGAAACGAATGAATTTTTCGTAATCGATATAAGTTACTGTAATGATACTAGAACGTTTTGTAAAAAATAAGTCAGTAATATTTAAAAAAAATGCAAACTTTGATATTGCATAACTCCATAACAATTGATAGTAGGTTATGGCTGCTTGAACATTTTTGGCTCATAATCAAGGCAGGAATCCACCTGTAAAGTATAGTGGACTAGCTCTGTTCAAAGTAGGTACTCACTGCACGCGTCTGGTGAAACAAACTTGTTTTCTACCAACTTATAAATAATATTAATATTTATTTTGTACAATATGCATCGCGTCAAAATTTACGAAGTGTTCAATGTTATAACGTAACGCAAACGAATAGAAATACTTAAACCCGAATATTGGTACACAATTGCAAATAACTAGCAACTAACCGTAAATGGAGGTAGTTATGCAGAAAGCATCCAATCCACAAAATGCTAAAAATGCGTTATGTATGGGTTCGGACAGCTCAATACGATATATTTATTTGCTGAAAACGTCCTAGCTCTAAGTGATATAGTTTTTTGTAAACTCAATATTATTCTTATCCACATTACGGCCAACACCCTTAAATGAACTCTTCAACTCAAAAAAGTGATTTGACTGATTTCTGCGGGTTCAGATTTATAAATTACGTGTTGAGAATATTGAGAAACAAAATAAATATGCATATAGTGAAGCTCGTGGGAGTTTCAAGGGTTTTTTTTATAGAATTCTTAGTTCATTTTTAAATGACATTAGGTCTAGAATTTTTTTTAATTTTTCGGGTAATCAATTGAAAGTTTTAACTCCTACAAAGGAATAACGGTTCTGGGCTACGCTCGTTTTATATTTGGGCGTTTTTAAATTTAGAAATGAAGTTCAGAATCCATTGTATATATTTTTTAAAGGTTTGTGGTAATTATATTTTTTCCTTAACATGTATGTATGTTCTGTTATTTTTTAAATAACTCTTATTCTGCTCTTGTATGCTATCAAGAGGGTGTTTAATGATGTTTTATATGATCCTCCCCACCCAATGATTCCGTATTGTAGTATTGATTGAATTTATGGATAATAACACACAGTTTTAATTATCTTTGGTGGTATAATGTTTTTGCTATGGAGTTTATATGTGACTTCCATTTCACATTGTTATCTATTAAAATGGCAAGACATTTTATTTCATGCGTATGTATGTATGTATAATACGAGAGAACCGAAGGAGTTAAAATTAGGAGCGAGAATGGACGGATTCATTATACCTTGCCTGCTGTACACGGAAAACGCAGTGCTAGCTGATCTGCAGTTTCTGGTGACCAGGGTGTCTGACGCATCATGGAGAGTGAACTTCTGATGAATGTTATCAAGTCGAAAGTGATGGTGTTCGAGAGAGACGAAAGAGTGACAAAGCGTGATGTATTTGTAAACAACGAATGCCTAGAACAGGTCCACGAGTGTGTGTGTTTGGGAAGCGTGTTTACCAGAGACGGCAAGGCGAAGATGGATAACGAGAGGAGGAAGATCTGTCTCACGAAGCAGGAGTAGAGGTTCACAGCCGAGTTCCGGCGAATGAAGTGAAACCTGGAATTGACAAAATAGGAACGAAAGTAATGTCGCTATGCGTAGAAAATGTTTGGTCGGTAGATTGAGGAACGAACAAATTAGAAATTAATTTAATGCTGCCTGTATCGTGGTAGATGGAATAGAAAAAGGATCGCTGAGATGGTTTGGCCACGTGGAAAGTATGAACGAGGTGAGGATGGTAAAGAAAATATGTGAGGCCAGCAGTAACAGAGGGCGTCCGCGAAATCAAATATTGGAGGATGACTCTGTTAATCGTCAACAACCGTAGAGCGAACATGAGACGATTTATGAATGCGGATGAAGCAAAAGTGTGTGCCAAGAAGCCAAGAGGTAGAATGTGGCGTCCTATTCTCTCCGCCTACTTCTGCGGAGAAACGATGTGATTGTTGGTTGGTTTATAGAAGTCAATTTCGCAATTTGGCAATTTTGAAGACATAAGGGATAGATGGCGTCCGCGAAAGCCCTGGCGTAATCAGTTTGATAAGATGTTGGAAGCATAAATGAATACCTATGAAAGTGATCACAAATGATATCTTACATCAAAAGAATATATCGTCCTATTTTCTCGACCAAAACTGAAAGGGAATCGGTGTGATAATAGTAAGATAGCTAGTTAGATAAAAGCAGACCTTGGCGGGGTGTTGTAAATGAAAAAATACGTTTATAATTTGATCACTGATAAGCTATATTTTAGGAAATTATAAAAATACCTGTCTTGTAAAATAATCAATACAGCACGTGTATCAGTTACAACAATTTAACCTTCAGCCATCGATATCTGATATTATGTAGGTACTTAGATAATAATTCAATCAAAAATTAAACTAACTATGTAATCACATCTTGACGAAATATTTCAATTTGAATATTTTACTTGGTAGGCAGGTACTTATGTATTAAATAATATCAAACGGGTGTGTGGAAGTAGGTAACTAGTAAGATTAATGTACAGAGTACGTATCTAAAATTTGCGAGTTAAATTTTTGTTAAGTTATTCCAGAAAAAAATGTGAAATGACAAATTTTCGATGCAAAACTGTCGTCGAAAAGATAATATTTAAGAGTTGTTGAAATATATGGATGTGTAGTTTTTTGTTAACATAAATTAGCTTTAATTAACAAATTGGTTTTCTAAATTTATTATGTAGCCTGTGGTAGATAACAAGAACCAGGTAGCTGTAGTTCTAAAAAATACCTAAAATTTTGCTAAAATATACCTTTCTTACTATCTCCTAAACTGTTGTAAAATTAAAAATGTTTGTGAAACAGTTTTACGATACCTAGCTAGCAACATTTTTACGATACTAAAGTTTTTTATCTGAGTATTTGTTCAACTAATTTATTTTGTTCTAGGTACCTACCTACCTATACAGAATTGATTAAATACATGCAATAAATAATTACTTCACATTTTTATTATGCTCAGATATTCTAAAGAGGCCTATAATTATTGGTAGTCAATATTTTACAAAATCTTTGTAGGTAGGTACACATCATAAATGAAGTAATTTAACTTACACGCGACAAGGTTTTACAAAGATAATTAATTGGGATGTTTGTTTCACTCATTAATTTGATTTATACTTCTTTATATACGAAAATATACTAATTTTAATAATAAGAGAGCCGAGCCGAAGCCTGTAAGATTTCCCACGGTGTTGTTTACCACAGTTCCAACGCCGTCGTCGTGTTTTATACGTACGTTTTTTTTATACAAACGGTTAACTGACGAAGCACCAATATCTAAATCACGAATCATAAATCGCCCAGAGATAATAGCAGGTGGTGATAATACCGCGAAGACGCGCTCTTATCTGTCATGTTTCCAAAATGGCGTCGCGCGCCGGTGGGAAAAAAAGATGGCCGCGAGGAAATCGAAAAACGCGCGGTCTCCGCGCCGGATTTGGATCGATGACTCGATCCATTTCCTCGGTGATCTTTGTGTTCAGTTCTTCCATTTGCGGTGGTTTTACGAGCTGTTATCGTAACATTTACGACTTTGGTGGATACCTACGTACTCAGGTATGTACAACATGTATTTTCCTATGCGTCGTGTCAGGTAGTCAGCTATCTGCATTGCATTCTCTTTAACAATTTCATATTTACATTTTTTTCGGAGGCCTTCCGTTTAATATGTGTCACGAAACTGCGGGAAATGGGGTTGTTGTGTGCAAGAACGTTGTTACTGGTATTTTTTCGTAGACGTTAGTATGCTGTAGTTGATGAATTACGCCTGATGAGTAGGTAGGTAGATACGATAATGAGTAATGAACTTGAAATTAAATTCAGACGATGTTTAAAGAGATGAAGACAAAATACAATGATCCTTTTAGGTACTACGTACGTGTCGTGAGACATGTACCTAATCACTATATATTAGGTATAATCGATAAAGGTCAATATGTATTGGGCAATGATTCATAACTTATTTTACTAGCTTGGCTTCTCCATTTTTACCATTCATCAATGTAGTAAATGTGTTTGTCCATACAGCTGCATCTCAAATGCTTCCAGTCTTTAAGATATGTCTTTATGACAGGGACATATTGATGTAGATGAAGTGCCCAACTGAAATATATCAATTCGATATTTGATACTTATCTGTTCTGACGGTAAAATTTTCAAATGAGTCCGATTCTACTGTCAGATGTGTTTGAAATTAGCACTCGCAGGTAGATAATTATTTAAATTATTGCAGTTTTTCACAGAAATGCTGCTATCCTGTTTAGGTAGGTACTTCGCGCTCGTCCTTGGACGGGTTTTAAACGCTAGTTTGTTTAACAATGATTAAAAGACGAGTCATCGATATTTTTTGATTCGGTTTTTCCTGGCTTGAACACCTCGGCGTGTATCTTATCATTAGTCAAGTGGCTATTGCCTGATAAACATTTCCCAAGAAGTCTCCACCCAGATACGAAATCGATATACTGTCGTCAAGTGAAAATATTGCAATTTTATATTGGGTTAAGTACACAGTTCTTCGGCATTCGTTTTCTATCTTTTCGGCACTCCTTCATTTTGACGTAAAAAAAAAGTATGAGAGTTTAACAACTGACCCCTGTGTGAACATTTTTAGTTCATGGTTGTACTTTTTTTAATGAATATTGAGGAAGCAGTCAGCCGATGGAGGACAAAATAATTTGTGTTATGGATAATTCATGTGCGGTGCTGACTTGCAATGTTTTTTTAAAGGACATTTAATATTTTTTTACTTTTACAGAAATATGGTATTTGAACTGCTTTTGAAATAAACACTGAAGTCTATGGCAAATAAAACAATGGTGTTCATATACAGGGTGTCTCGTAGCTAGTAGCAAAAACTTCAGGGAAAACTTCTTCATTTAATTTTAAATGGAAAATATTATTTTCACTTTGGGTGAAAGGTCACCAGTTAAGGAGATAAGCAAAATTAAAATTTGCATTTTTTCAATATTTCTGACCTATCCTCTGTAAAATTTTGAAGTAGGTATCATTAAAGTAACTTGTATCGATTATTAAAAATTCATTCACTTTGATATGAGCCATATAAAATGATTGCAGTGCAGTGCAATCTGCGGTGCTGTGCAGAAATTTGAATCAGATATTTTTACTAGGTCTTAATAATTTCTTTGGACATGTATCAAAGTGAATGAATTTTTAATTTAAGCTAGGTAATGAGACGCCCTGTATAGATTTTTTTTAACGTGCGCAATTTTTTTTCAAAAGAAAACAAGTAAAATCTTTTATTTCTTTTGTTTCTTCTTTCTTCTTCTTTTGCTCTCGCTTCCATGGTTCCACGATATTAAATGAAAATTTATTCTGCATAAATGTAATAATATACTAAGTTATTTATTCATAAATAACTTAATTATTAATATTTGCAATCTTTAGAACACTAGCTTTAGTGATCTGTCTTCGACACGCGCGTTGCTAATGCGTTGAAGCAAGAAAAATGTTATTTTTAACACAAAATTAAATAATTTTGCTATTGAACGCGTTTTTTGAAGTGTTTGTCACATATTTGGTCCAAAAAAGATGTGAAGTCTCAGTCCTCTGTAGACTTCTTTCCATTTAAGAAGAACAATCGTGATATGAAATTTACCATACCTACTGTCCTTTACGCGCTCTCAAGATGAATCTCTCAGTCTAATCTTATCCCTATGTACTCGTTACAAGAGATAGAATTTCGATTTTAAAAATTTTCTAGATTTGCTGTATGCGCACATTAACGATTCCTGTATGCTTTACTGGATTGATTTTTTTTAATTTTCGTTTCATATCGTTAAATTTTGTAATTATTCTGCCATGAAATCATGTTCTTTTTATCTTCCACGGAGTAGACTTTATGATAATTGCGTGGTACACCAGCAATAGTAGGTACAGCAGTCGCTAAACGAGTATGGAAATGAGTGCGTATATTTGGAAGAAGTGTACCAGGAAAAAATGTTCGATAGTGTGATAGTAAGCGTGTTTGTATATGGGTTTTACCGAATTTAATTTTAACATGACAGTGTCAAAATACCGTGCGATATTGCCAAATATTTATACACTGATAAGCAATCTGAAGACACATACCTACTAGTGGTACACTTCAAAGTCTAGAACATTTTTAAGACCCACGTCCATGGATGAGATTTTTGTCTCGAGATAATGTCTGAAATAGCGATTATGCCCTCGTGAAGTACTTGTCCCGTGCCTCGTTTCATGCCTGTTGCATTTTTTTAAATAGATATTTATTAGGGACAGTAACATGATAGTGGGTACATGATACTCTAGTGATAAAACATTATAAATGAAGACTATGCTCATTATCCCAATTACAAGTGTCTTCGGCACGCTTTAGCAACATGTATTTTTACATTTATGTATATTTTACATGTACATTTATGTGTAATATATATTTAGTGATTTAATGTAGTGTGACCATATAAGAATATGTAAATAAATAGTTAATTTAATGGATCTATAGGTTCAGGTAATCGTTTGGAAAATGAATGTTGTGTATGAGTGAGTTTTTGAACGATGATAAGGTATCTGCAAGAATATCAGCATCAATGTTAGGGTCAGCACAATACATATTATATGTGCGATACAACCGTTTGATGGGAGAATACCATAACCAACATTACAACATTATTAGTATGTTGGCTTATTCTAAAGAATTCCGAGTTTCTTATACGGGGTTTAACATGCAAATTTATGTCAGATAGAGAAAGAGAATCAATAGCTCCACTGAGAATCTTGTGTATTATGACTTATTAGGTACATGTCAAATGTCAGGCCCTTTGCCGCAGATGTGCCATTCTTCCATGGTATGAGTTTGAATTTCCTGTGCATCGCTTGACTATATTTTATAGTTTAATGCTACGTCAGACTTTTCAGGATAAATAGCTATAGGCATCTACGGTTCTAGGTTACATTCATAAGCACTTTTCAAGTCTAGATGTAAGATAAAATGACATTTACTCGGTTGGTCCTGTCAATCTTAAACGCTTATCTCTGAGTTTATCTCCAAAGATTCTGCGAAACAAGTATTAGTTTAAAAAAATCCATATCTTATGAAAAGGACGATTTAAAATTCTAGCCGTTATCCGCGGCTATGACTAGAGTTTTACAGTTTTGATTATTTTCAATGGTTTCTGTATAAAACTTCATGTCAATGCTTCTTCTATTTTATTTATTTTAGCGCATCAAATTTGTTTCTTGAATCTCTAAGCGAATCTCACTGAACAGAATATTTTCCTACCGAAGCCGTATTATGTTCGCGCTATCTTTACGTCTGTGAGTTTTATGCAGTTGGAAATTAATTTTTTGTATTGTAGCGTGTTTCTTCGAAAGGTCTAGTTATTTGTGAGAACTTCGGGTACGTCACTCTCAGAATCGACACTGTTACTAATCACACGCTTACTGAATGTTTTGTGTGTATTCCAACTGTTAATTTGCTTTGAAAATCGTCTGCTAATAAAGTGGCGTTGTTTAACTAACTAACAACGATTATTACTTTTATTTGAATTGTCTAGTTCATTAATTACGATTAATAGTATAAATTCATCTGTTTCCGTTTATATGAGTTGGTTAAAGGTAATTCTTATAGAAAGTTCGTTAAATGGAAGTTTTTGAATATTTTGTATGCAGTATGAATTCGTTTATTTACAATTTTTGAGTGATTATTGTTTTATCGTTTGTCACATAGTGAAAAGATACATATAATTTAGGCATAATACATATAATCCAGATTTAATTATATTATACAGGCTGTGCGGTGTCGGTGCCTTTAATAGCATAAAATTTGATCAATATTATAGACAAAACACCCCCTATATGTTAATTTCCATGTTTTACAGCTAATAAACTAAAAAAACATGTTTTTTTAAGTAACGGTTGAGCAAGAAGCATAGATTTTTTTACGAAAACGTGCATTTCGATTGGTAAAAGGCAAAAATATGCTTTTTTCCTAACTATTACTTATCTAACCGGCCCTTAGCGTGTCTCATTCCAAGTAACTTGCCATTTATTTAGTCTGTTTTATTTCCGTTCATTTTGTATTTTCTGTAATTAATAAATGGTGTTTTTGTTAATTTACAGAAAATGGCAAGAAAAACGCAGCGAGCGACCAGAAAATTGAAGCGAGCGACCAGAAAAAGAAAATGCATTTGTGGACGAGTTGGAAGTGAAGATCTTCGCAGTGGCTATTTGATTCCTGCCAGATCTAACTTTCCAGCTTGTCTTCATAATGCCGAGCGCCGATAGCACACGACGAGAGAATGCTCCACGACTACAGTTGTCTATGGTCCGCAGTGGGCTGGAGCTGAACTTGGACTGCGGCTGATGATGCCGGGGCCCATGAAATGCGTAAAGGGCTAAGTGGAGGATTGGTCTCTTCACTTTACACTTGTCCAAGTGAGATTCAACTCCTCCAACTTAATTCTGTAGCGCTCACCATCAATGGCGTCACCATAAGCTGGAAAACTTGTTTAATTCAAATTACATATCACATAAATGTTAATCACATATCCATGACTTAAATCTTAAACATTTGTAACTACAATTTTAATCGAAAATGAATCAAGTCTTTGTAATAAAGATAACCTATATTATTATGTGTTAAAATATTGTTTCTCCCGAGCATACCGTTATAAAGATATAATGCTTATTACAATATTAGGCAATATTATATTCTAAATTATGTTTTATCTTATATACTTCACACCTCCTTTAGCTAAATTAACTTTAAACCACTGTCTATATACTATGTCAATTCTGTAATTTTTTGCTGTTCTTCTCTTTGGATTTCTTGTATATATTATTATGTAAAAGGTACTTCTGTGTCGTATATTGATATAAATAAATACTTTTAAGCTCTAAAATGTCTAAAAGATTTAGAGATACACTTAAAATGCCAAATTTAAATTTAGAGTAAACCAAAATCATTTTAGTTAACTATCTCAGCATTAAATTCTTCAACAACCTCCTTCCGACAATCAGAAAATTGACAGATCAGAATAAATTTATTTTTGAAACACAAAAACATTTATACAGACATAAAAGACACATAAAATGATCATGAGTTTTCTGAGAATAATTCCACTAAACCTGTACTTTCACCCCAACATTAACGTTAAATAAAAACAGAATTTCTATCCTATTGTATTGAATCAATGTTTATATTCAATTTGAATTTTGTATTATTTAAATTAATGCATTATTTATGAAATGTATATAATTTTATTGTCATAAATTCATACTTACCTGTGTATATTCCTTTTCTATACACGATTCTCTGACTCTCATAGAGTAGCAAGAAGAAAATATGTTTCTTATTTCAATATATTTTTATTGTAACATAAAATAACCAATAAATAATCATAAAATATATCAAAAGTAGAAAGCCAAAAGGTCGTTGATTATTTAGAATTTTACAGAGAGCTAAAGAAAGTTCTGTCAACCTGATTTTGTCAATGTTTCTTTAATTATTAAACGATTTCCAAATGTGTTTTGGATTAACAAATGTTGAAATCATTTAATTTTATTAAAGAAACATTTACAAAATTAGATTGACAGAACTTTCTTTAGCTCTGCTGTAAAGTTCGAAATAATCACTAAAGCCCTTTTGGCTTTCTACCCTCGATATATTTAAATAACAGAATGAGAATATTAACGTTTACCCACTTCAATAGATAATTTAATTGTCGCGTTTAAAAGGGGGGGCATTATCGTATATATTGTTAATGTAATCATCAGTAGCATTAGATTAGTATAGAGAAAAGATTAGAGTGTAATAAAAATATATTGTAACTAGAAATATTAGATTAGTTATAAAAATTAAGAAGGTAGTGTAATAATATTTAAAAGTATATAATGATATGATGTTTTTGATAAGGTTTTTTTCGTTGCGTTGATGAGATTGATTTTTCGAGTAAATTTCTATAATTATTTCCGTCTTCATTTCATTGATTAGATCATAAAAAAATTATACTCCTTGATAGGTGAAATGGTGTTGGGCTGTGCTAGTATTACATTTAGGTAACAGCATATTTCCAGCTGCTCTCCTTCTATTACTAAAATAGTTCAATGCATTATTATTGAAGTACATTTTGCAAATTTGAAGTAAGTTTTGGAATTTTATTGAAGGTTTCCTTAATTCACCTTTATAATTGCTTTCTGCATTAATTTTACTGGTAGTATATTAGACTTAAAGGTCCAACCCTAGCCAACTATACCATACTGTAGTATGGTATATCTGTCTTAATTTCTTTCTTTTATTATTTATTGCTTCTTTTTGCATAAAATAAAGACTCAACAAAATAAAGCAGTCAAAATTTTTCTTAGTTTTCTTAAGAGTTGGAGACTATAGAGAAGAAACATGAGTATGATTCATGACAATAAAGTAGCTTAATTATTATTTTACATGTATAAATTGGCAGGTATAAAGTATAAATATACATTAATCTAAATAATACAAAACAAATTTGTATTCAACATTCATTTAATACAAGGAAATATATATTTAGTAAGATAGCTGTGAAATTTTGTTTTTATTAATGATAAATAATATTTGAGTTGAAGATGCAGATTAATGTGAACAGACGTTCTCTAACATATAACACAGTCAGTATAATTAATAAAAATATACTTTGTTTTCACCACTTATATAACACATTTTTATTAATTATATTAATAATGTTACGACAAAATCATTTTGCTCTTTATTGTTTTGTTTTGTGTCCAGTAGACGTCTAGTAGATAGATGTTGTATTTTTATCTTGTAATCCAGAAAAATATTTTTTAATGTATGACGTTTTGAATCCATGTTTTGAAAATTATTCAGTAAAGATTATAAATTATAACCATTAAAAAAATCTTTAAAAAATCAGGGATTTAGGTACTTTGTAAGTATTTCTTGAGATGTTTAATTTTATAGTCAAATGCTACCGAAATGTTTGTCTCATGTTTTTATATGTTTTTTGTACGTTTAACTTAATTTGAATTAATCGATCTTATATAACTGTTTTATATATAACATGACTCTTAATTTTACTGTCTATAATATTTCTCATTGTATAATATTGTCATTTAGTGTATTTAAATTGTACTTCAATTTCACTCTAGGACTATCTGTCAGGGTCATAAAGACCTGTTAGTATTACGTATGTTTAAAAATAAAATAAACTGTGTATTTATTATCCGGGCTTGTGTGTCTAATGACGGATAATCAACGCTCTATCGTATTTGTAAATAAATTGTATATGTATTAAAAATAAAAACTAATTTATGTTATTTTTTTCACCACCCATATAAACCATACCACCACTATGACACGATCCCTACTAGCTCTTTGCCTCCTCAATAATTTTCTTCCACTGATCCAATCATAACCATTTTCTAAAATCGGTCCAAAGGAAGGCCTTGGAATTTTCTTTTCAAAAACAACACACAATAATGCCTCTTTTTGGAAACGGATCATCTAGAAAAATGTAAAAGAATTCCTGTCTACATATCCCATTCTGAAAATAACAACACAGGTTGTGATAGTTGTCCTAAACATTGAAACATTGATAAATACTAAGGAGAAACGCGTCGCATAATAATTAAAAATGTCGAACCATAAAACAAGTGTTTTGTATTTTCATATGTATGATAATGAAGTTCTATAAACTTAGCTCTGAAACAATAAACTAAAAAAAATGTTTATAAGGAGAAAACGCTATGCTTAAAACCGTTATCTATTGAATAATCAATAGGGGGCTAATAATGGTATCTTCGTTACGATACAACGTACACTAAAATAAAATTAGAACTTTTAATTAATTTAAAAGTTTAGGCATATTCAAAAATAAATATAAAGGAATTGAATTAATTAATTAATAATTATTGTGAAACCAAATTATATTTTTTATGCCTACTTTCTCATTTTAAAATAATAATACCCATAAACTTAATAAATCGAAGTTAAAAAGTTGTCAATCATGTAAAAAAAAATTATGTAAAGAAACAGGCTCGCAAAAAATGTCTCTTTTAAAACGCAGCTTAAAACAATTTAACAGATTTAAAAATATTTTTTATTAATTCTAGAATATTGTTCACTTTGCAATATCATTGACAAAAATAATCACGTTAAATAAATAATTACAAACATGTAGGTACCTAATATGGTCAATACTTAATGATTTAAAGGTTAAGAAGGTACGCTTTTAAAGCGTAATTTGCGGTAGAAATTTATACTTTTACGGCGTACTAACCTTTAAATCATTTAAGTATTGAATCTGTATTTGTATCTATGTATTACAATACTATCGATACTTTTTTCTAATATGGACTGATAATTTTTAAAAAATCCACAGCAAAAAGAAAATCTCTCGTATATTACGAAATATGTACCTAGATACATACAAAAAACACTATCGATGTGTGCATGCAGTATTGCCCCGCTAATGCGAGTATGCCAGGTTAGATACAAGAATATTTCCACAAAACGATTTTTTTTTCAGTTGCGAAATGTGGCGAAGTTTTCGCTACAAGCTACACGATAGATAGGTATAAGGGTTGAAATGAAATTTACGAATTATAAAATAAATAAAGTACAAACCAATAAACATATATCTCCTCTGGGAGAGTTGAAGACGGCAGAAACGGAAGGCGTTCGCTGAAGACACGGCATGACCAGATAAATGAAATATTGAAGGATGGCCATGTTAGAAGCTTCGACAACCAAAGAGCGTGCATTAGAAGGTGGAAGACGCAAAATTGGTGTGCCAAGACAGAAGACTGGCGTTTTATCCGCTCTGCCTATCGTGAAACAGCGTGATGGTTAGTTAGTTTTCCTTATTTACAGAATTGAAAATAGACAGGAGAGGCAGCCATTAAACACATTCTATGCAAGGGTGATATAAAACTCATTCCTAAAAGTAACCCATAAAAAACTTTGGATCGATTTTTAACCCTTTTTCCCGTGATCCAATCGAGCTGAAACTTTGCAAGCAGACTTGTGGCGACGATTAAAGAGTTCTATCAAATTTTCCTTAAAAAAATAATAATTGTAGTATAATTTTGGATTTTTCAAATTTTTAATGTTTTTTTCATACATCTCAGTAAGTTGTATGGAGATTCCGACGCATCTGGTAGACACGGAACTTGATTATGTATAATTTTGGATTTTTGGAAATTTTTTATTACTCCTTTTCGTAGCTTCGCCCGACCGAAGCCCAACGCGTAGGTTAAGCGCCAAACCAGTTTCCTCTAATGAGAAAGGGAGTGTAATAAAAACTTGGTTTTTATGGGTTAGTGTTTACGTAACGAGAACTCGTTATTATTTAGAATAACTAGCTAGGTAAAATTATCTTTTATTTATATTTAATCTCTGTTTATTTAAATAGAAGCTTAAAATGTATAAATACATATAAAAACAAACAAATATTTGTCCTTCCTGGTGGTAATGTTTTGTAATGAGTGCAAGTATGCGTGTGTGCCTATGTATTGTGGATTGGTTTAAGTCTATTAACTCTTTTGAGTTTTTGACTAAGACAATATTTTGTGACTGTAAATAGGTAAGTAATTCTTATGTTGCAAAATAGGTTATAATATATACATTTCGTTTGGACTTTAATTTAACGAACTTTCGGATTAACGAACACTACCGCCATCTATTATATTAATCCTAGACACGAACCAATTTAAAAACCACGTAATTTTTTATATCTAAAACAAAAAAAATTAACAGCTAAATGAAAATACACGACATCGACGAATTTTATTCATAAACATTATAAAACAAATGAAAATAACAAACATTAATATTTTTTAATTTTTACTAAAGATCTACAAGTTCAAATAAAATAAATGTGATCAGAAAAAAATAATTTCTAATGTTAAAATATATTTAAATCAAGGAAAAAATTTAAACCGATATTTCGATCAATTTAACTTAAAGTAAAATTAAAAGCACGCGTGCCAACATTTCAAATATATCAAGAATTTTTTTAAACTAGGAAAACATAAATGTTTTAATACAGAATAATATAAAATAATGTAGCTATTGGCGCCAGTTTAAGAAATAATGATAACAATATTAAGCTTTTTAAAAATATTTAAAATGAACCTCAAAAATAAATTATAGATAATTATATTAATAGGAGACATGTATTACAACATTTTTGGTCAAATCGGATATCCATCAACAATATTTATTACAGACTACAATATTAAAGTTTTCACGTGACATGACTAATGACCGAAAACAGTCGCCGACCCACACGAAGTGCATCGCAAATCACAAGAAAAAAATCACAACACTGAGAACGAAAAAACTGGAAAAAAATGTGGCAACACCGATGCGCTAAAAAAGCTTGCAAACTTCATGTATTTAGCCTGCGCTGGACATCGACTCGCTAGAACTTTAACTCGGGAAAATGTATATTGATTTTTCAAAGAAAAGTTCCTCGGTGTAACAAAACACCGCCAGTGTCGTGTTTATATGTGTAGGGTGACGCTCCGAGAGAGCTTCGTGACCGCCAAAATGTTAGAAACTGATCGTCGGGTGCATTTCGTGTGAGTGCATTGTGTGTGTGTCGGATAGTGAAGTTCCACCGCATCCACGCGAGGCGCTCTCAAGAGCTCTCCTGGGTGCGACCAAGGGGGCGATTGCGTACGATGGACGCCGGTGTTGTCAATTCCATCGAGAATGACAATTACCAGTACAAATTGTGAGTAGATGCGAGCATTTCCTAACTGGGTATAGGGTGTCGCGCGCACCTATGTTACCCGCCGTCGCGATTATTTTCGTCCGCACGCTAATGGTGTACGCTGGCCGTGTCAAATATTGCGAAACACCCGAGCTCGCCTGCACTCGGCCAGCCCACGGGGCCGTCGTTGTGTATTCCAGCCGTTACATTTACTTTTGGCGAGGTATAACAACAATCGTAGCTACCGCACTTCGCGTGCCGTTGCGAAAAAGATGTCCCCAAAGCTGCGTTGCGTCGGAAATTGTCGATTTCTTTCCTCCCGCACGTAACCTTCGGGCCTTTTTCTCGACACTGCGTTTGTTTTTCGTCGGAGGACCTTTTATATTGCACGGAAATGTGTCCGTGTCTCCGAGCTTAGTTGTAATATTTTTACTTAAAAACAAACATTGATCACTTTCGTTTTCGTTAAACGTATTTACTTTCCTCGACGATAATTAACTTATGTTTATGAATCAAACATCGCGCACTCGTGCTTTTAGTGATCGGACGATTTCTTAAGTCTGTAACCTTCCAGGCATATCTGAGATTACGTACTTTTGTTCACGGCCAAATGAGAAGTGATTTTTTTCTGGTTGCAACGTCAAAATGTAGCGTGAACCTCGGTGAAAAACAGTAGTGGGTTTTTTCTTCACACTGTCAAGTTTCACGACGCTTTTGCATGTGTTGTGGTCTGATCTATGTGTTGACATTGCAATCTTTCAGCACAAATGGCGAAGATAAGGAGCATAGTTTACTGATAAGGCTGTCCCCTCGTCTGCTCAGCTAGGCTCCTGTCTAGCATACCATAAAGCATCAGAGCTGAGTCAACAAAATAAGGTTAATCAACTTGCAATGTATATAAACTTTTGCATTCTGCAACACGATAAAATATACATAAAATATACATTACCAATATTAAGGAATATGCTAATTAGCTCAATATAAACACAACATCATCTGTCACCTTGGGTATCTATTTTTTATAGTTCCTACTTGTCTAAATTTATACTTGAAAATGTTCCAAAATAGACACTAAACAAGTGGATGTTCTTTTCAACATTCTAAATTCAAATGTTACACAAAAACTAATTATTGTTTATATTTTAAATAATTTGTGAGAGTATATTGACATGAAAGAATCCTTGACATTGGAGTGAACCGTTTTCTAAAATGCATTGTCATCAACATGTAAGTTGTATTCATAAATCCTTTATGCAAACGTAGTATTTAACTAAAATACACGTACTGTGCACATGTTCTAAACAAAACTAACACTGCAGTGGTTTTCTATTGGATTGCCTGGTAATTCAAACAACACCTAATTTTATAAATAGATTTTCCTTTTGTTTTTCTAATTGTTTATCCCAATTCCACAATTGGGGAGGGAGACTGTTAAATATATGTTTATGTTAATGTATTATGTATTTGAAAACAAATTAGAGTGAAGTTTTAGGAATAAATTAAAGGTTCATTTTATTTAAAACATTGATGCAAACTTAAATTTACAGTCATTTTTTTTAAAATTTTTAAAGAATGTGTTTACATGGAGAGGTTATGTTATGAATATGGAATATTTTATCATATTAAATTTCATAATAAATAATGAATAATATTGTATTGGGAAGTTTAAAACATACATAAATTTATGAGAGCTTTAAAATGTTTTCTTGTATAGTTTATTGTTATCAGTGAAAGTGCTGGTCAGATGTGACAGGCTTGGTAATATTAAATGTAACTATATACATTTTATTCATTCTAACTTTTATATTGGTAGTAGAATGACGTTTCTATATTATTAAAAAAAAAACATTTGTATGTGCACACCTAGATACTGGGAAAAATATATCGCTAGTAACATAATGTGTGTAATGCTTTGCAATGTTTATTCTCATCCGTTTTTAGGTTAGAAATTATAGAATATTTTTTTTGTGTCATTAAAACTATCCTTACTGTCGTGGCCTTCTATTGGTTTATTTTTACGTACAAGGAAGGTTCGTAAATAGGTCAAGTACTGCCGGAATATTCTCAAACATAAAAGGCCCATTAAAAATGTAATTTATTCCCCAAAAATTGTCATTGTGGATGCATGCAGTTGATTAACGCAGAATATTGTTATGTAGAGCTCCGTCACTTTTCCAGTGTTACCATTATTTCAAAATATATTGGAAAATGTTTATCATAAAACTTGGTCAATATGATACTATATATTGGTCCCTACAAAATACTATGTGATTTCTTACACTTATTTTATTTCAACATGAAACAAACATGAGCAGATTATGCATCTCAAAAGAACGAAATAATGTATTGGTCGCCACATTGTTTATTGTTTATGTCTTTATGACTCAACTTTCTATGACTAGACTGACATCTGATAATAAACAAGGACAATTGCTACACACCACCCTTCCCATTTTAAATATTACCCGGAATTGACTTATGTGACTTTTCTATACTGTCATTTTTTTTTAAATTGTAAAAATATTTTAGTCCACATGGTTTCATGTTTTAACATGAACTGTTAATTTATATAATGGTATTTATACCATTATATAAATTAAAATATTTGGATACTGAAAATTAGAATTATTTTTTAGCTCGCTTCATGTTTTCTTTATTTATCTCAGGGCTAGGTTAGGCATTGGCTCTTATTTACAATTGTACTGGAAAATGTTGCAAAGAAAGTCAATGATACTGAATAAAAATCAAGAATCAATGCCTCAACACAGCAACCAACAGTCGGTTGTCTGACTGCATCTTGAATGGTAAAATTCACTTATATGACGAAGGTTGGCTGCATATTGCTTTTTGCCAGTTCTTCTGCAGTGGTGGGGGCCACACAGTTATTACGCCTTCATCACTAAGTGTGACATGTTTCCGTACACATTGTAATCCCACACAAAATGCTCAACACATTTAAGGTTGCTTAAAATTTTTGAGCCGGTGGTGTCGAATACTTATCGTAACTTCAAGTTTGGAAATGCATTGTTGACTAATAAATCATTGCGATCATGTACATTATGGGATGAGTTAAACTATTATTGAAACTGATTGCGTATTCGATTGTAAAGGTGATGATTTACCTGTTGGAGGTTTAATTTCTAGCGTATCAGTGATTGCATAAACAGTTACCAATCATTATTATAATCTAGCACAGTTCCCACAATCATTAGTTTAGATGATATTATGTTTTCAAGATACATAATCTCAACTCGGTATGCATTTGAATGTTTTAGGTTTAGTGCTGAGCTGTTTTCCTTAGGTATGTGTTAAAATGAAAGACTTTTTTCATTAGGGAGCGTCCATAAACCATGTGGTTCCATTTTGAACCCTTCCCTCCTCCATGTAGCCCTAATGTGGCTTTTGCTTTGAAATCCCCCCCCCGCCCACCTCCTGGAATGGACTGTAGTTTTCCTATTAATTCCCGAAGACATTATGTGCTGTTTTCTCTTACCAAAACTATTTTAAAATTATCGACTGTCCAAACCGCTCTGCAGATTTATCGATCGTCAGTCTGTGTAGTCACAGCAGTGACCGGTGTAAGTGGTAGTTTGTTCTGGTATTATCGCAATAGAATATATCTTTTGAACATTTATGAAAAGTATTTCAATAAAACTTAGTAAAAATATAAAATTGAAAAAGATCCACTGAATAAAAGCTGTCAGTGAACAGATGACATTCCATATAGAATTTATTTCCCAAAGTCAAAAGATTTTCTGCCACAATATACCCAAGGTCATCCTTAGATTTGTAGATCTGGCCCACGATAATAAAAAAATCCGAAGCAATGATTCGTTATTGAAGTGTTATGTTTCTCGATGACGATTGGTCAATAATTTTTTTTAGGTCTAATGAAGGTTTTTTTTGATACGACTAAGGGATGTACGCAAACTATAAATTTGATTAAAAATGTAAACCCCGCAGACGCAACCATTACTTTCTTCGGCGGTCCCTCCTTACGAAGGTAATGTCTGCCCTTTCTTTCTTTCCTGTCTTTCCCAATAATTTCAGTACTGTTAAGCATTTCTATATTTTCCTGTACACAATTTTTTTTAACATGCTTCTATCATCTAAATAACTGAGCATCCCATTGTTTCCACGCGGAGGTAGGCAATCTGTCATGATACAAATCTCTCTAAATCCAAATTCATACATCTTCACATGCAGCCTCGTTGATTACTGGGGCTCCTAATAGGACCATCTTCTATTAACTATTTTACTTAGTCATCCTCTGTTTCTGACGCAATCAATATTACTGACATATTTTTCCTACTGTTTTCTCATCAATGAAAAGTATGTGATGATAAATTTCAAAATGGCAAAAAATCTTTTTGTTCCATGATACTTTTAAAATGCTAACAGAAGAAACAATATAAGAACTAAAGAAGTCCGAGAATATTACATTTCTCTTCACTTAACAAGGGCTCGCTGTGCAAGTTTATTTTACTGACGGAATACAACCACTATTATTCATTCGAGGAAACAAACATTGACAATTGTAGCAGTCACGTTCACAGTGTTAAAAACACTCTTTATGTCCAGGAAAACCAAACTAAAAACTGTCCCTATAATATCATAATTGATTTCTAGCATGAGCAAACATGTTGTTGCAATGCTTAAAATAATTTCATAATTGTTAGTAGCGGTTGACTTAGTTGCGTACGCACCCAGTCGTGGCTTCTGACTCCTTAGTTGGCAACCAAAAATATATTCAATTCGGCGAGGCCAACCGCTGTGTGGTCCCACCAGACTTCTGTGCCGGGCTTATATCTGGTTACGGTCTGTCCGAATGCGGTTTTATCAATGTAATGCCGAAATATGTGGCATAATATGATATCTCTTTATTAAAGGTCTCATTGTTTTATTCGGGATTCTGACTTTGATTCAAGATCACTGCTGACCTGTTCCTTGATAAATCTAAATGTTTTGTTGAAATTTTTCTTATGTGAACATTTCGGTGAACTGGATAAAATTAATGTTGCCACCTTGCTTCTTGGAGATGTTGAGACGAGATGTGTCACCAATTATAGGGGATAGCAGATGTCATGTTCTGAGTAAATTGCATTTGTAATTTTTAACTTTATTTCTTTTTTTAAATAAATATATATATATATATATTGTTTTGAGCCACTTTATTGGTATTATATGCAATGTCTACTGGTTTTGTTTGTACCTAACCTTTGGGGAAGTATAATATAAACTAACCTAACCTAGGTGCAGACAAAACTTACATTGAAGTTTTGTAATTAGATAGAGAGAGAGAAAGCATACTGGAGGGGGACAGAGTATCAGTTGGGGGGAAGGGTAGGGATTATATTTGTAAGAATGGGACACTTTTAAATTGGACTATTAGATATGTTAATTTGATTATTTAGTATTTGACTTTTATTTTGATTCAAATTAACTCATCTAGTAGTTATTCCCATTCTACCAATATAACCCCTTTATTTATTAAATATTTTCTGGTCAATAGAGTGAGGAATGAACAAATTAGAAGTGAATGTAATGCTGGCTGTAGTGTGGTAGACAGAATAAAGAAAGGAGTGCTGAGATGGTTTGAACATGTGGAACGTTTGAATGAGGAAAGGATAGTTAAGAAAATATATGAGGTGAGTGTTGAAGGCAACATAAACAGAGGGCGTCCGCGTCTGGCATGATCAGGTCCTACAAGTATTTGAGGATGGCCCTGTTAAAAGCCTCAACAACCGTAGAACTTGTATGAGAAGATGTATGAATGTAACCAAAGCAAAAGTGGTGTGCCAAGATAGAAGAATATGGCGTTCTTTCCTCTCTGCCTACCCCTGTGGAGAAACGGCGCGATGGTCAATTAGTTAGTTAGTTTTCTGGTACTAAATAGCCATAAATGTTTTGAAAATTATTATTACTGTTGATGGATGATAAAAATTGAAAATTATATTAACACCGAATTAACTTTTTGGAATGTTACAAGGTTGATTGAAATCACATGTTTCGAAGTGCTGAACGAAAGGTTGTATCCGATTATCACGGATTCAATGCTGCAAGTGCCTCATTTGTGGAAAATACCTTTATGATAAAGTAAAGAATAAATTAGGAAAGAATGTAAAGCTGATCTTAATATTGTGCATTTTAAAAAGGTTGTATAGGTGGTTTGGTCATGTTGAACAAATGAATAGAATAGAAAGAATAGTAAGAAAGTAATATGACGCAAGTGTAGATGGCGCCAGAAATAGAGGGCGGCTGCAGAAGATTTGGCATGACCAGGTAAACTAGATACTGTAAGATGGTCCTGTTAAGAGCCTCAACCGTGATGGTTAGTTAGTACTTGAAAAATCATCAAGTGAGTGTACCAAGTAAATATGTGAACGCTGGGTCATGATGTAATGGCCTCAAGCATGATGTATATAGTCAGAATTGTTGTGAGTTGCCGTGGTACTTTTAAACCAGTTCAAAAGGCGGTATTTTCAATCTGTTGTTTGTTTAAGAACTTTGCAATTAAAATTATCTAATTGAAGACGGTCGCCGACTACGCCTTCCCGTTGGCCTCTCAATTGCCGTATCATTTTGACAGTGTCATCTCGCGCAAGTGGATTCTGCTGTTTTAATTAATTTAATTACTTTGTTATATTGCTTTGTAAGAATGGGGACTTGTTGATTTCTTTATTTACCCTTCAGTAGCAAGCGGCGCTTTTCAACATTGAACATTATCAGCTCAAAATCAAAAACTGTGAAACAATCGCAGAAATCTGTAAGTCCCAATCATTAACATTGATTGATATGTGAAAACTTGTAATTGAAAATTCTGGTTTAATTTTCTGTCAGTATTGACATATAGCGGCCTCGTTCACATGTGACATGGCTCATGATGCACCTTCACAAGTCTCGGCCCTGGGTCGCCCTCTCAGCTCACTCCAGGGTCTCTTCAGCCAGATGCGACGCACCCATCCACCATTGTGACACTCTTCAAATTGTTGTATGAAGTCATTTTGTACATGCCAATTCTCTAAACATAATTGAATCGGTCATTTTGAAAAGGGAGTCGTCCACATATTTTGACCAAAATCACTTACCAAATTTATTCCCTGAATACTCGTGTATTCCAGGGATAAACAGACCATTTTTTGCCAGTTAAAACAGCTAAAAATACCATGTTTTTGCCATATATTTGGGACAAGGGGGTCTACTCCTGTGGGATACTGTTTTCTTCTAGAGACCAAGATGTCCCAGCTCTTCAACCCTGTTTATCAAGGAAAACTTCCTACTAATTAAAAAAAATGCAAGACATCGGGAATCTATATCAGTACATCCCTAACGACAAGAAAGCTTTCTGTGATGAAATCAACATATGGCCTTGTTGAACAGATTTTTTTATGCAATTTTTACTTTTCAAAATAAAGTTTAAAAAAAAACAGACTGTCAAAGAAAACCCCTCAAGTCATTTTGGTAAAGGGTCATCTCTAGATAAAAAAAATTCTTGACTACCCCCCGTAGCTTTAAAAAAGATTTTTAAGATATTTTTGCTTTTGGATTGAACCAGAAGATTCTGAATGGCCGTGAAAACCTAAGAACATTTTTTAACAAGTAATGCTTAATGATGAATACATAATTAGTTGTAATATTTTTTTAAATAAAATTTTCAATTTCAATACAGATTAGTATTCGCAATGAATGGAAAAAAAGTGATGACGGTGTTTCATTTTTAATATCATCATCCACGTTGTGTTCACGTTTATCTGTCCCTTTTTTTTTCCTAAATAGTTTTACTATCATTCTGCGTTTGATAGGTGGTGTTGTGTAATTATTTTATTGAAAAGAAATCAGTGGAGACAGTCGCGCATGGTTTTGTGTGATAAGGCCAGGATGACGCAAGACACAAAGCGTCCGCACTTCCTAGTGGGCATAAAAAATGCCAGATAAAGCGGAATCTTCAGGGTTGGATTGCTCCGGAGTCGTCGGAGATAAACTCACAAGTTGCAAGCTATAACGTGCTCTGGCTTGACTTCATAATAATTAAAATACTTGAGATAGTGACACAATGATATTTCGTACGAATCTAATTAAATGTCTATGGTATGTTTAATACATTTTTCTTCCTCATTATATCAAATCGTTTTGTCTGTTTTATCATCACTTCATGTCACCAGATTATTGACCGATGGTTCGATTCTTATCTTCAGATTTATTGGTTCTCTCTTATCTCTTGCGGCTACGCTTACGGAAAGGTTGAACCTTTCATCTCGATTTTCTGAGATTTAGCTCTTAAGGTTGCGTCAGCTAATAACTCTGCTACCCAACATATATCAGTTCTCAATTATTTTGTACTGTCCTTTATGTGAATTTTTAGACAAAATTTTTAACCCCTGTATATGCAACCTTAGAATCCTGACAACCCTTGTGTGCATTCCAGTATTGTACTTTTAACATAGAACTAGCTGTTACCTGTTAAAAATGATGGAACATTGTTTGCGTCTTTGCTAAGCCCTAGTATTATAAATATATGAGACGAGTGTTGAACGCAACAGGAATAGAGGTCATCCGCAAAAGACCTGTCATGATCAAATACTCCAAGTATTTGAGGATGGCCCTGTTAAAAGCCTCAACAATCGTAGAACTTGTATGAGAAGATGTATGAATGTAACCGAAGCAAAAGTGGTGTGCCAAGATAGAAGAATATGCCGTTCTATCCTCTCTGCCTACCCCTGCGAGGAAACTTAACTTAACTTCAAATTGAGCAAATACAAAAAAGTACTTACTGATGTTAGAAATTATCGTTAGAAATTATCAATTATTTGGATACTTTCATTTATAAAACACTCTGATGATGGAAAGGTTTTCCGAAACATGTAAGCATAATTAATAAATATAACAGGCACAAACAAATAATAAAATCTTTTTTTTTGGCATATTTTGAGGCTGAGAAAGATATAGAAAGGAGGGTGATTGCAATAAATAATGTGAGAAGTACATAGAAGCAGTGAAGTAATGAACAATGCTTTGTATGCAATAATTAGGCATAGATAAGAGTGCAGAATGAACGAATTTGGAAAGAAATCTGATCTTAGCATAGCGAATAGGATCAATCTTAGGTAGTTTATGAGACCCACCGCTTTTCCGGGACCGTTTTACAAGCAAAAGCCCCTATATTAGCCCCCTAAGCTACCGGGTTGGCATTTTTCATCCATCCATCCGTTGTCCGATCCAGCGTTGCAAAAGCAGAGCGTGGCCGCACAACCACCATCCAAAACTTGCCTGTTTTATCCTGTTGTCCCTGTCCTATTGTCCTATTGTCCCTGAAATTAATTTCCTTATTTCTTAAAAAACATAAACCACATACAGCAGGCATAAAACAATTGTAAAACGATGCATAAACACAAAATACATAACAATTACAAAAAATGACACATAGGATTATAAGGGTAAGGGGCAAACAAGCCATGACATTTGAGGGGATAAAAAAAGAACACTCAGATGGTTTGTTTATGTAGAACAAATGAATAGGAGAAAATAGCAAGAAAGGTTAAAGTGTTGATGGCACAAGATACAAGAGAAAAACTGCAGAAAATTTGGCATGACCAAGTAAATCAGATACTGGAAGTTGGTCCTATCAGAAGCCTCAATAATCGACTGAAGATGTATGGAAGTGGGTGAGGCGAGGTTTGTGTGTCAGGAAAGAAGTGTGTGGCTCCGTGTTCTCTGCCTACCCCTGCGGAAGGGAGTGATGGTAAGTTGGCTAAGCCTATCGAGCTTACATTTTTTTTCCTTATAAATTAGAAATTATCGGCGTGCAGATCAAAATGACTGCAGGTAGAACTGTCACTTTGTCTCGCAATGACGAGGTGTTGTCTTACGAGCAGTCTTGCACTTTGCGGTGCACTTATTAAATAAAGTAAATGCGTCTACTTATTAATTGAAGACGTTTTTAATCTTTTTAGGTCATAAAAGTGTTTATGTGTCACCGTGCGTCGTCAAGTTGTGATTACAACATTTGAATCAATGTTAAATAAATTGCGTTTCTCTATCTAATGAACAAACTTTTATTTTCGGTTTCGTAAATAACGTAAAAGTTAAGAGTTGGCAACAGATGAAGACCGAGATAGTTGGAGAAGCCTCTTAGAAAATGAATGATCTCTTGTTGATCAGCCCGCTTTGAGCCTTTCCAATTTGCTGACGCAATATATGCATTGCAAAAGAATTAGATTGATGTCAGTGTCGTGGCAACATTCTGCTCCACTAGTCGGAGAGTAACTGGATGAAGTAAAATGCGGAGAATATAATCTGCATTGTGTGCTGGTACAAATGACGTGTACGGCGATGTCCACAAGGATGAGAGATTCAGTCATGAATTCCGCTTTGTTTTATCTACAATATTAAGTAGAAAAGAAATTCTGTGGAACTCTACAATGTATTTGGAGATGCCAATTGGATTAATTAATAAATAGGTACATACAAATTGGAAGATTATGCTGCCTGAGACATCTTCACACTAAAAACCCTTGGTTCGCAAGGATGCAGGACTGGTCGAAGTGTGGTAGTGGACTGTTGCGCTCTAGGAGTGATGAATTGGAAGAGAGATGCGAAGGAAATGGTGATAAAATTTGCAGGCTTATTTGACTGATGATGAGGACGATTAACTAGAAAAAGGAAATTAAATATTAAACCTATCTTTTATTTATAATGCCATCTCCCGTTGGAGGTCGGGGATCGTATTGGCAATCATGACTATTCACCGCTATGTACGGAACAACTCAGTCGAGTTATGTTGATACCAGTCCCTCAAGTTATGCAGCTATGAGATGCGGTATCTTCCTACATTTATTTTCTCCTGGATGATGACCATACTTTAGTCCTCTCACAATGTGTCCGAGATACTCGAGCTTTCTCATCTTGATGGTCGGTAGCACTTCTCGGATTTTTTTTATACGCAAGAGCTCTTTATTATTCGTAACACTACCCACCCAGAAAACTTTCAGTATGCATCTATAGAGTCACATCTCAAAGACCTACTCGACTTAAACGGATTAATTCCTAATTAATTAAGATAAATTATAAAAGTCTCACATAGACAAAGCTATAAATATTAGCCTCTGTCTCTGAGGGTCTTGCCCGCAATGGGTCTTTATCTCGGTTCTGAGAAGGTGTTTTAGTGTCTCACCGTGTCTGCTCTTGCTTCGATGCCGTATGTCGTGATCGGTCTTACGCTTGTTTTATATATTCTGTCTTTGCTTTCTATCAAATGCTTATTGCATACAGTGTCCCTTAAGCATCCGGAGATAACCGCTGCTTTGTTTGTCTGCTCTTTAACTTTGTTATACAGATCGCTGTAGTTAGATTTCTCCACCCCGAGGTATTTAAATTTCATAACCTTTTCTATGGGTTTATTGTCTACGATTAGTTTACAACTATGCGGTTGTCTAGATATTGTAAGATGCTTAGTTTTCTCAACTGAAATGATCATGTTGTACTTCCTGCATTCAAGATGCAACTTGTAAAGCATTCTTGTAAGTCATCTTCGTTCTCGCCAGTATAGCAGCATCGTCAGCGTAACACATTTATGATTTTATCAGCCATCCTGTACCCGAGTCCGAGGGTTGTACAACCTGTATGATTGATTAATTCTTGTTTTAGTGACCATGCAAGACCTACATTTCACTAACTAACTATCATGCCGTTTCCCGCAGGGCTAGGCAGAGAAGATTGAACGCCACGCTCTTCTATCCTGGCACACCACTTTTGCTTCGGCCACATTCATACACGTTCTAAGGTTGTTGCGGCTTTTACCAGGGCCATCCTCAAATACTTGTAGTACCTGATCGTGCCAGGTCTACAAGTATTCACCTATTCCATTAAAGACACCAATTTCCCTCCAGAATTTAACTTGCTATGAAGTAATTTTTAAGTAAGAGGGAGTCTTCTTTGTTCAATTTTGAATAGAAAATATTCTTTACACTTTGGGTGAAATGTCGACAGTTACGAAGATAAACAACATCAAAAGATTGCATTTTTTATTTAGTATTTCGGCTTATTTTGGCTTTAATACAACTCAAATAAAATGAAACTGCACAATATTAATATTTTTCAAATTTCTTGTTTTAATAATTTTATTTGAATGAATTTTTAATATTCAATATAAATTAATTCCATGATAATCTAATATTTAAAAAAAAAAATAAGCCAGATATGTTGAAAATAGATGAAAACTTTGATGTCGCTTATCTCCGTAATTGTCGACATCTCACTCAAAGCGTAAAGAATATTTTCTGTTCAAAATTGAATTAAGAAGACTTCCTTTTTTTGCTACTAGCAATGGGACACTGTATATACTACTGGGTACTCACTCAATAGCCTTCGCAACTAGCTACTTTACAAGGCCTCGATATTTTAGTCTATAAAATGCTAATCCACAATCAAACCACAGAAAATGATCCTCCAGGAACGTCATCGGCAGGATATGTGGCAAGGATAGCCGCGTGACTCACAATGTGATAGTATCTTATTGGCGTTTCACTGATTTCAGTTCCAGTGGAATCATTGGCAGATATCCAGTCCACGTCTAAATAAAATGAAAGAAATTGTCACCGACCCTGGATCACTTCTTCCAGCATACGGGAGACACTTGTTCAATGTATTTTTAAATATCTTACAAAACACCTGATGATGGATGAAAACATTCCGATTGAAAACACTCCAGAGAGGAGCACGTACCTAGGCTCTTTAGTTAATATTGCAAATGTTAGCTATTGCTTGCCCAACATAACTTGGCGTGCGGCAGGATTGGAACTAAAACCCGTCCCGCCTGCACCCGGCGGTAACCCCTCGCCCTGTAATTCAGTACAATTTTGTATTTGCTCGGGAGCTGTGACATCTTGATTACCAATATACACTGAATTATTATGTCCAAAACAGTCCGGGGTGGTGCAAGAACAATTGCCAATGAAGTATTAAAGTTTTGCGAAGCTGAAAAAGCAAATAATGGACCGATATTACCGTCTGACAGTTTGGCAGAAAGAGCGGCCGCCGCGGAGCGCGCTGTTACCCGATCAAATTAATATTGAAGGCTCTGACACTGGCCACCGGACATTTAGTACATTATGTATTGTGTAATAAATTTACAACCTGGCAACTTCTGTTTCGCGACAGGGGCGCCCTCCCTCGCACGCCAAGTTATAGTGGTGGCACTCTAAGAGAACAAAACAATTATGACCGCTCCAAGTGCCACTTTGGTTTTATGCGCCATCTGAAATCATCGCTTCTTTTCAGTAAGACCAAATTTATACTTTACAAGAAGTAGATTGCCCGTAGCTCCTCTACACTTCTGGAACTTGGACTCTGACAAAACAAAACGAAAGGCAATAAAAGAATTTGTGAAAGTCAGCCTCCACGCTCTCACTGGAGAGGGACCAGAGAGTCCCCGAATCCGGGCCCGCCGCGCGGAGCAGAGGGGATGGAAGCCACGGTCGACAGGTTTAAGGATCCTTTATGTCGACTACGCTCACCATTTCTTTCATCTCCTACCCCCCTTAGAGCGACATTTTTTGTATTTCGTGCATTAAGTTGACAAAACAATAACCCCCATCCTAACACCTCTACCCTGATACTGCCGTTGACGTGACGTGTATTCCGTGTTCGCATCTCTATTTACAAAAAAAATGTAAAGAAAGCAGAATTGGATGACATTGCCACCAACCGTAGTCCCAACAGGGTACACACCATTCATACTGCAGTGTATACGAGCACCGATCATATCGCATCATGAGCATCAAGCCAAAAAGTATAGTTTCGGAACATCAGAGCCTGAAGTTACAAATTTTACAAGGATGATGAATTATCTCACATGATACAGAACAATGATATTACCCAAAGAAGATGTAACAACGTAGGGCTGTATACATTATACGATAAAATTACTACAGTTCAAACAATCTAGTTAGACCACACTGGTCACACTGCATGCAAGACCAGGAACCAGCAAATAAAGATTTGTGTACGAATGGCGACGTTCGGTCCTTCTCATTCACCGGATTGGTTAATTGAATATAATAGTGACCCCGAGTGACGTAGCAGAAGAGAGACTGAAACTGCAGTAACAGTGTACTTCGCTAACATGTTGAAAATCAACTGTTGAGTGGCAGCCACTTTAGACAGAAACTGAAGCGCAAGAATTTGATGATGATAACGATGAAGCGAGATGCAGGAAAGTAATGCAGAGCGTAATCATTGCTGTTGCACTTTCTTGTTGTGAATAAGCGATGAATCAACACCACAATACACATTCTTCCCACTCTTCGTGGTTTATTTTACAAATCACGGTTCTAGTGTCGGCTTAAATTGTGGGAGAGGAAGTAAATGGATCTTGTTGGAATATCAGATTAAAAATATGCTTGCATGACAAAGTGAAGATATAGAAGAATCACACAATACTTAGAAAATCCTCAGTCTAAAAATTCTCTATATATCATTAGTACAAAGTATCTTGGAATAAGATAACCAAACAGCAGAATTGCCAAGACAAATAGGAATGAGCTGGGCTGCTTTTGGCAAACTCAAACATATCTTTGAGAACACAGAGATCCCAATTAGCCTGGAGACTATGGCCCTTACAAAGAAAAGTGTAGAAAAACTCAAATGCACGCAACGTTCCATGGAGAGATCCGTGCTTGGAGTAAGCATAAGAGATAGAATTAGAAATGACGAAATTAGGTGCAGAACTAGAGTAGTGGATATCATGGATTGTGTAGCGAAGCTAAAATGGCAATGGGCAGGATATGTTGCAAGGCAGGATGCTACAAGATGGCCTCCCAGAGTTCTGAAATGGAGACCTTGGGCATCGGAAGACCTCAAAAGAGATGGGCCGATGATATAGCCGCTGTGGGGGGAAAGAAATGGCTACTATTAGCAAACAACAAGGAAGGATGGAAAGGGAAGGAAGAGGCCTATATCCAGCAGTGGAGAGACGAAGGCTGATGAAGAAGAAGAAGAAGAGATCTTGGAATATTCATCAGTTATTTGGAGACCATATTATACAACACATGTCGTCGCAAGAATCAAAAGAATGGAGAAAAATTTTTACATATTTTTTCCTACAGAGCTGGTCAACATAGAGATCTTCATAGATACGAGTATAGTCTCGCCTTTTCAAAACTCACATTCAAACTCACAGTGCCGATCTTGCAATGCTACACAAGATATTCAGTGGAGCTATTGATTTTATTTCTTTATCTGACATAAACTTGCATGTTGAACCCCGTATAAGAAACCCGGAATCCTTTAGAATAAGTCAGCATCCTAAATATGTTGGTTATTTTTTTCCCATCACAAGTATATATCGTAGATGCAATATGTGTTGTGCTGATCGTAAAATTTATGCTGATATTCAATACCCTTGCATTTAAAAAGTCACTCACACAGCATCCATTTTTTTGACAATAACCTGAACCCGTACTATATCAATTCTTTATTTACATATCTTACCTGATCGCGCTACATTGATACGCTAAATATGTACATCGCTCATGATAAAACAAAACCTCGTATACCACACTTTTGTCAAAATCAAGTTTTTTCGTCATTAATATATGTGGATATGTAAGCTGGCAAAAGCTTGTATCTTAAGAACGATTATTTGTCTTTCTTATTCCATTAAAGCAATTCCTTATATTCTATTTATTGTAAAGAATCTAGGTATTATGCAATTTTTTGCTTCCCCTATAAAATAAATTTTAAATGGCTTACGAGGTATTGTTTTATCATGAGCGATGCCGAAGACACTTTTAATTGGGAAAGTGGGCTGAGTTTGAAATAAGTGATGTATTATTTTTTTAATGTATTTTTTTATCCAGTATTCTGTCTCGTCGTAAATAAAATAATAAAAAGTAGAGATAGATGCAAGGAAACTTGGCATTAGAGAAGGCAAATATTCTCGATGGATCGTAGAAACACAACGATGGTGAAAGGAATATTCATAATGTCTGGTTTTGTATCTAGAAGTGTGCGAGGGAATGGCGGCGTGATCTCCCGAGCAGACGGTAGCCCTGCATCAGAGAATAGCCGAGCGTGTTTACACTTTCACGGGATTGCCAAACAGCATTCGGGTGCCCGCCGTAAACTTTTCTAAAGGCCTTGTATTGTAAATGAGATAATCTGGCACCGTGCCATTTTTCATTTGGAGAATCAAGAGTATTTAGGTTTTCCGTGTAAATTTGTACATAGAGACACATGCCGTTCCATTATTGTCCGCGGTGAAAGTAGACGCACCCTGGCGGTCGGATGGCGAGCTCGCAATTGCAATTTTCGCTGCACCGCTCTCTTGCACCGCACTATTTGAGATGTTTCGAATGTTATGCGTTAATAATAGAGGTCATTTAAATGTATTAGATGGTCTGAAAAAAATCTTCTTTAAAGTGGTCAAGCATTGTTTGTACTCGCAGCCTTTGGAATGTAATGGCTTATTGGTCTTGTGGTTAGGACTCTCGCTTCGTGATCCAAAGGTCGCGGATTTGAACCTCACTCTGGACCAGCAAGTAGTCCTATTTTCATCGCACAAGCGTTTAGCTTAGTTTGAAAATATTAAGAATATTGATGTGACACAAATTCCGTGTTCGCATCTCTATTATACATTTTTTTTTAATGAAAGCAGGATTAGATCTCGGAGAATATAAATTGAATATATAAGTAGCATTTTTGGATTTAAATATTACATTAATTACGTAAGGTTATTTTTATATTTCATTACGTTTCTTATAAGATTATGTCATGAATACATGTTCCCTACATAAGCCAAGACATTTTCAAAGAAGCAATTTTACAGGAAAGCTATTTGAAGTTTGGTTTAACATACAAAATGAGTTTTTGTATTTGCGTCAGTTTTTTGTTCTGAAAAAAGGACACATTTTTAAAATTTTGTATTGTGGAAAAGAGTATTTTGTATGCACTGGTAGGGATGGGTAAATGACAAAAATATCGAATCGATATTTTAAAAAAGTATCGAAAATAATCAATATTTTTTGATATTATTTTTTCCAAAAATGTAACAAAAGTAACGGAAAAAAATTTTTGGCAACCAAAAATATATCCATTTGGCAACCAAAAAAATATTGACGACCAAAAAAAAAAGGTCGCCAACAAAAATATATGGGAAAAAAAATATCGATATATCGGGAAAAAAATATCGGTGACCAAAAAAAAAAAAAGATACTGCCTTCCCAACATAACTTGGCATGCGGCAGGATTGGAACTAAAACCCGCCCCAACCGCACACGGCAAAAGCAAATAATGGACCGATATTACCGTCTGATAGTTTGACAGATAGAGCGGCCGCCACGGAGCGTGCTGTTACCCGACCAAATTTATATTGACACTGGTCACCGGACATTCAGTACATTATGTATTGTGTAATAAATTTACAACCTGGCAACTTCTGTTTCGCGACAGTGGTGACCTCCCACGCACGCCAAGTTATCGTGGTGGCACTCTACTAATTTGATACTTGAAAAAAAATACTTTTTTTTTTGTAGATATTTGAGTTTATAGTAGGGACCGTCGGTATGTAATATTCTTCAGTAAGTCTTCTCATTGCCGAGGATTGAATGCCAGGTTTCGATGTCTCCATCTCCACCTTTCTCTGCAGCCTGCAGTTCGAACAGCCACTCCAATAGGACAGCCGGTAGCATTTTTAATCTGGTTGGTCCATCGAATTGGAGATCGCCTTCTTCCTTTCTGGACTCTCTTGGACTGCCTTTCCAGCCCCCACTTGTCCAGGTTATCATCCTCTCTGTGGGTGATGTTATAAAAAATTGCAGAATGCGTCTCAGACGGACTACAAGCAATCTTTCTTCTTAGTTGCCCAAGGGACTCTAAGCATTCACCTCCAGCCATTTTTCTCCACATTTCGAAGTCACCAAGTATATTTTCCTCGCTTTCAATGTCCATATTTCCACAACATAGAGAGGCTTATGATAAAACAAATAATTTATCAAGATATATTATAGATGTCTCATAGAGACGAACCTATTTTTATATGGGAAAGTAGGTATGGAAGTCTTTTTGGGTGTTCATAGGGCTTACGACCTATTGTACGGTTGGCTTAAGTGATCACTTTACACAATGTTCACCAATTCCACCCACGATACACTACCTTATCTATCGAATATTTGGTGTGTTGTATGTGTGTTTAACTTGCACATCTTGTTTTTTTATCTCAGTTGTATTTTTACTAACGCCACCTGGCGTCAAAAGCTTTGTCATTGCCATAATCCAGATGTCACTATTTTTTACGAGATATATATTTTGATTGGAGTTTTTAAAGCAATATTTTTTTTATATGTGTATATGACAATATACAAATGATTTCTTAATCGAATACATTTTTGTGATATTTGAAAATAGTTATAGAACTTTAGCCTCCCAGATGATGTCTTTCCACTTCTTCCGATCCATTGCCTTCTGCTCCCTTCCCCCCTTCCCAGAGCTTCTTCAGATCAGCCAACACACTATCCATGAGGCATTGTCTGAGTCTGTCCAGTGGTCTTTTCCCAATTGGTTTAGCCTCATGTACTATTTGAAAAAAATTCACCTGGTTTCATAATTTTGCCTTGAATTATACATATATCAAGTATCTCATTGAACACCACACGACGTGTAAATTGAAGTACGTCTTCCCAGAAGCTCTCCTTGTTGTGGATTTCTTGATCGTGTCACTTCAATGAAGATGGCGTGTCGTTTTTATTTTCCGTATTTTCATTTTCTGCGATTGATTGCAGTGATAAAACGTGAAAGTTGGTTTTGTTTTATTTGTACAAGTCTCTTAGCTAGTGGCAAAAACTTCAGGGTAGTAAATTTATTTATTTTTCAATTTTGAATAAGAAATTTTCTCAATTGCTCAATTTGCTAACTTTTTGTGGTTGGAAATAATTATTTATTTTAATTAATTAAAATTAATAAGGAAATATTATTTAAACTTTGGGCAAAATGTTGACAGTTTCAGAGACAAGTGACATAAAACTTTGCATTTTCCCTCTGAAGTTTTTGCTATTACCTACGGGACACCCTGTATATTTTAAAGGTATTTTATTTTTAAAAACGTCCCAATTGTAAATTTAGAACCAAAGTTACCTTACTCTTATTTCATAGGAAATCGAGACTTCTCTTAGATGTACTGTAATAGTTTCCTTTCAAATAAGATTTGGGTATCTGCCGACTTCAAATTCTTTTAATAATAATAAAATATTGCATAAAAATGAGAATATTTTCTATTGCATTTCTATGAAAAATACTTCCATGACAAATTTTAATGGGAAAATCCTTGAAAAAAGATAGTCTATGTAAAAATGATTTTTTATCGGTTGTATCCTCACTTCACATAATGAGTAATGCGGACACTCAGTGTGACAAACAGAATCTCAGTAGAGAATGCTACCAGCGTATACCGTGTATCGTGTGAAGAGCTTGTGACTATAAATGTGAAAATTTTAAGATAAAAAGCAATTGCTAATTCATAGTTACCCAATTATACATATATTGGTCATTGAAGTCTTGGTGAAATTTTCAGTGTATATTTTGGCTCGATAAATTTTTCCCGAGTGCGCTTTCCTGCTCGTGCATGAGCATTTAGTGAATGTCGAATCTGAGCTTTGTCTTCTCGCTTTGTTCTTTCCTCTTTGCCAAAAATGGTCTTTGAACTCCGACTTGAGGATTCTCTACCATTTTGTTTGTTCTTTCACTTGTCAAGGTTTTCTTTCCAAGGGTTTCTGAGCTCTCCGGTGAATTTCAATATTCTTGAAGAACTGCCGGATATCTTGAGGATACACCTAATAAATACAAAAATGAAACAAATTCTTGAAGTGTAAGAAAAATTACCCTTTCTAACATTTTTTTTGTTAAATTTATTGAAATTCGGTAAATTGATCTATTTTGGGAACATTATCAGACCGTTTAGAGATGGTGCATTGCACTACAAAATGAGTGTGAATATTTTACTTTCAAAATACCACAACGTGAAAATACGCTATACCATACCAGTGCTATGTGCAATCCAATATACGGACTGTTTCGGACCATGGAAAAAAAATTCAGGTTCGATTCTTGATGTCACAATAAATGTTTTGATTTACATTGGCCGAGGTGTTTTTGTGATGTGTTTCGCTTCAGTTACTGGGCCCTGTTGAAGCATAAAACTAAAAAAAAATATTATTTAACTGTAAATGGTTACGGATATTTTATACTCGATGTTTCGTTGAATTCATATTCAACGTCATCAGGAGGACGACCTATACCTGTGGAGGTATAGGGCGGAGTCTGCCCTGTACCTCCGCGGGTACAGGTCGTCCTGATGACGTTGAATACGAATTCAATGATCGTCGAGAATCATCTCTCGGAAAAACATATGGTTCATATAAAATATCTGTGGCCATTTATAGTTAAATATGTCTAACGACCGTAATAACAACCTTAACTCTAAAATATATAATGTTTTTTTTCAGATATGTGCACATGGAATTTCATGTCAATATTCTTACTATTTTCAAATTAAGCTAAGCTTGCTAGTGTCAAGCAAGCCTCATGACCAAATGAAAACCAAACAAAAATATTTTTCAAATATATGCAAAATTTTAATAATTTTTTTGACGTATTAGAATGAATAAATTTTTAATATTCCATATAAGTTGCCACAGTGATAGTCTAACATTTTACAAAAAATAATAGAAATATTAAAAAAAAAGTTGGAAACTTTGATGTTGCTCAGTAACTGTTGACCCCTTCGAAGTTTTTGCTACTAGCTACGAGACACCCCGTATATAAACATATTTTCAACGCAAGTATTGTGCACTCTTTGACCGCAGGCCAGGCTGGTAGATCCACTCGGTCACTCAGAAATTGTGCAGCACTCGGTGATGAGCCTTGGCCCTAATCACCCCACTAGATAGCAAACACACCCGCGCCTTTTATATCACTGTCAATCTGACAGTTTCAAATTTATCTGTGAATCTCGCCAGAAGTGTGGCCGGCCGTTCCAAAGTACTCTTTTACGGCAAAATCATTTTTCTTTTCAATGCAACTCTTAGTAATACAAAGGTTAATCAGACATATTTTTATTCTCATACGAGTATCATTCTGAGATAATTCAGCTTATGGCTTCTTATTTAGAGGTTTCATTTATTAAATAGGCAGACCGTTAAAATGTATAGACATGAATTAACGTAAATTTATTGGTACACCACACGGTGCGGCTCAATATGTTTGACAGTTTCACACGGCACGGCACACGATGGGACATCGCACTCATAACACATAAATATGATACACTTTCACACACACACATATTTCAAATAAACGCAACAAAATTGCGTGTATTTTTGTTAGTAAATCACTATTAGTATTCAATTGAATCATAAACCAACAAAAACTGACAAATATCGCAAAACATATTGTATATATTTGTATATTAGGTCCTTACATATGAAATTGGCGTTTAGTATGGGAGGAACATAAAGCCGATTTTTTTTTATTATAATATATTTATTTAATCAAAGTATGTACCATTGCTATCTATGCACTTTTGCCATCTCATAGGTAGTTCATCGATCCCTTTACTAAAAAAACCATTCGGACGGGAATCAGTAAAATCTTTGAAGGCGGTTTGGACTGCCCCATCGGATTTGAATTTTTTCCTTTGCAAGAAGTTATCCAAATTTCGAAAAAAATGGTAATCTGTTGGGGCAAGGTCCGGAGAGTACGGTGGATGTCTTAGACATTCCAATTGAAGCTCCTCTAATTTGGTAGCCGTCTGTTGTGCAGTGTGTGGTCTAGCGTTATCATGAAGCAGCAGTGGCCTAGAGCGATTAACCAGCCTCGGTTGTTTAGCAGCTAGCTTTTTCATCATGGTTTGCAGTTGCTGACCATAGACATCTGCCGTAATCGTCTGGCCAGATTTAAGAAAGCTGTAGTGAACGACACCAGCACTAGTCCAACAAACGCTCACAAGTAACTTTTTTGGAGTCAATTTTCGCTTGGGGCATGGTTTGGCTGGTTCGGCAGGGTTCAGCCATTGCGATGAGCGCTTCCGATTATCGTACAGGATCCACTTTTCATCACAGGTAATGATTCGATTTAAATCCCTTCATTATTGTGCCGGTTGAGTAATGCAACGCAGCAGTCAACTCGCGTTTGTTGATTTGCTTCACTCAATTCGTGAGGTACCCACCTTTCAAGCTTTTTCACCTTACCAATTTGCTTCAAGTGGATTAAAACAGTTTTATCACTAACACCGCAGCCTGCAGCTAACTCGGATGTAGTTTGCGATGGATCCGCTTCCACAATAGCCTTCAATTCTTCATTCTCAACTTTGGTCTCCGGCCGTCCACGGGGCTTGTTCTGCAGGTCGAAATTTCCAGAACGAAAACGTTGGAACCAAAAACGCACTGTGTTTTCTTTTGCGGCACCGTCGCCATACACATCATTAATCCTTCGAGCCGTTTCTGCAGCACTGGTGCCACGGTGAACTCGTACTCGTAAATAACGCGATATTTCAAGTTTTTCATTTTGTAAACTGAGTGACGCAAAGAAAAAAACAATTGAGGAAAAAACAAATGAATTATAATTTTCAAAACACAAATACATGAGTAAATAGCTGTATAAATTTGGATTTGGAATTCCTAACCAATGGGAAGATATTTGAGATCAAATTTGCCAGTACGGAAAAACGTCAATTTCATATGTAAGGACCTAATATTTGTATATACGTGTACAAATAAATCGAAAATCGAAAAAAATAAATCATATTTCCCGCGCACATTGCGCGAGACCTTGACAATGGAATATTTGAATTTCGATTGCACAACACGCGATCGGGGCGCCATCTATAACAATTCTATACGATTTTGACGGCAGAAAAACTTCTGTTTTGATTGTTGATTTAAAATATAATCCGTGATGTTTTTGAGTTGAAAATGGAACGACAGGTCACAACAGGATTTCTCTATTGGGAAAAAATTACGTTTTTCAAATTCGATACGCGGCCGTCGATAAATAATTTATTTTGTGCCTGTCGCATATATGCGACGCGGCCCCTGGGGACAGTCGCGCTCCGTCGCATATATGAGACGCGGCCCCAGGCTCATTAAATATGCAAGAATGAATATTTTAACTGTGGATAAATATGTCTTATGTGTAAGGGACATGCTTCTGCTATGACCTAAACCGCTTTCTTAGTGAATGGGTTTAATTCATCTATGGTGAAAATACACAACAGCGTTTGTTAATATTAAAAAAGTCCATATTTATACTTAAAACTTGGCAGCATTGATCTTTTTTGCGGAATATAGAGGACTATTTTGTCTTCTTGCTGTGTAATCTCATTTTTCTGACTTTTTGTGTTGGATCCTGTTTGCAGAAGTATGTCCAATTAAGAAAATTAAAAGTGATCATTTCTTCCACTCGCCAGAAGCCGAGCATATTTACATGGGCAAGACTTGAAATGAATGTATAAAAGTTTGTTTGCGTGTTTGTTAAAGCATGTAATTATTTTCTCATTAATCGATTACTATGCCCGTGCTTCAAGTAAGTACTTAGGCATGACTTGGGCCGACAGTCGTATCTCTACTCTCGTCCTTACCTCTTGCGGTAAACTTTGAGGTTCACAACGCACGATGCTTGGTTCTGAAGAGGGCGCTTTTACTTATTACAAAATTAAAAAATCAAAAAATTGGGAAGAATTTGTATAAAATATATGGCATAATAAAACCCGTATTAATTAGAGCTATGTGTATTTGAATTGATTGTGAGATTAATTGTTATTGGTGTTTGATCGTAACGATCATTTTTTTTATTTTTATAATTGAATGAAAATTTTAAACACAGTTCTACGATATTTAAAATAAATTAATCCCTTAGAAAGACATACAGAAAAATCTGTTTTACCACCGGGATACAAACACTGGGAGAATGCCTTACTGAAGAACATTTACAATGTATTCAACTGCAAAACTGCTTATCGCAATGTGTATTTTTTTTCTTCATACCATCGGAATCAGTAAATTTGACGATTGGCAATATGTGATATTGGCACGGCCTCAGTGATAGCCTTATGAACTACCAGTGCCTGAATGGCCCAATTGAAAGGTTTAGAAGTAAAACTGCCACTGTCATGTAATAAATAAACATATTTACGTAGGCGGCCCTCATAGCCCAGTAGGCATGACTCTGGGTTCCAGGATCGATTCCCGGTGAGGACACAATTAATCTGTGTGATTTAGTCAATCAAGCCTGGTGGGTGTATTGTGAAGTTTTTCGCTTCTGTAATTGGGCCTCTTGGCCTGTTGAAGTGTAAAATAAAAATAAAAATATAATATTTGAAGCTTGAGGAGATTTTAAAATTGATACGCTTTAATTGTAAAACAGCCACTACTATACCTCTTTCCTTTTAAGAAAGACAATCGAATTAGTATGTGTTAGCCGTGCGTACAAGGCACGTTGTTTCGTTGTGTTGGTGTTTATACCCACCAAACACCAACACAACGAAACAATGTGCATCGTATGCACGGATTACACATACTAATTCGATTGTCCTTCTTACATGGAAAGAGGTCTACCAGATAACCATTTTCAAACACATCACCCACCATTTCCATCAATCGGATTGTGGAGATTTTCTTCCTGAGCCCATCACTTCATATGCATTTCTAGAGTGCATTCTATTTTGCCTGTAACTATCTAGTAGTATGTTTGTCCCTAACAGAAGAATTAGCTTCCCATTCATAACCCAATTTTTTTTATTCCAATTAACTAGTTACTCGGTGGTCCCCTCCCACTCCACTTGATAATTCTGAACTGAGGTTAAATCGGAAAATTAAACAGATTTAAAAACTAAGAAATATAAATTTTTATTTTATATAAATACATGGCCGGTGAATATTAGTAATGCTAAAATTTACAAGAAAAGATTAGCATTGTTAGCTAACTACTAGAAAAAATAGTACAATACGGTAGAACCTCATTAATTCGAAATTCAAGGAAAAAAAATCGTGACGCGATTGTGACATTCACCAAAAATTGTAAAATGTATGAAAAGAGCCATTCATTTTGTGAAAAACGTATGTATTTTTGCATATTTCAAGAAATCATTTCGAAAACGCAATATTTATTATGCTAATACAAAGATCGCGACACTACTATTACTAAAGTACTGATATTGGCATATTTGTTGTTCTAACTTGCGAAAAAAATCTAAATATTTTTTAATTTTTTAAAATTTATAATGTATTGATTTATGGCACAAGGGGAAAAAATTATTTCGAATTACGAATTACCATGGTAAATCTACTGTGAAATTAACATTTTGGAAGTTGTGGATTTGAAAAATGTAGAATTATTACGTATTTTGGCTCAACAACTGAAGAACATGTATGAATTCAGCTGAAGCAAAAGTGGTGTGTCAAGATAGAATAATATGACATTCAATACTCTCTGCCTACTCCTGCGGTAAGCGGCACGATGGTTAGCTAGTTAGAATTATAGCAAATTTAGAATTATTGGGGTTTTACTGTAATGGCTATCTAAACAATTTTCACTCTGTTCGTACTTCTTCTGTTGAAGCCAGCTAGGTTGTACAATTATACATACTAAACTTATTCTTCAAAGTGTCATTTGTAGCTCTAGCATTTTTCATTTATTTGATATATATTTTAAGTGGCAGTATTTTTTATACAGGGTACAACAGAACTAATCTACAATACCCTGCAGGTAGATTCTTGCCTAAATTATCGAGTTGAAAATGTTTTGACGTCAATGTCAGTAGCTATGGAGATAAGCGTCTTCAAAGTTTGCATTTTTTCTGATTTATTTTCTGCAAAACGTTGGACCATCTTCAAAGTATTCTATTGGATATTGTAAATTAATTTGCTTTATCATATGTGAAATAGTATGGTTAAACCCTTGCAGAAAAATGAACCAAGTTGTGAAAAAAAGGAAACTTGGAAGCCTCTTACTTATCTTCATAACTATTGATATTAGGACATTGTTGTTAGATTTGGACTCATCATACAGGCAGGAATCTACCTGTAAATTATTGTGAACTAGCTCTGTTCTATTGAATATCATTATTAAAAAAAAATCTGGTGTTTAAAAATATATCAAAAGCAAATACAAATATAATAATAAAGTACATAAAATGAATAAAAATAGGGTTGACAGTTGTTAATCATTATTGTTTTTTTAAATAGTACTTTTCCAATTATTCAAAATTAACTAAAAAAACTTGCATTTTACTTCCCAGTTTTACTTGTGCATTATAAAACAATAATTATAAAATTAACTAATTGTGATTTTTTGTGTTTCTCAGCGGTGCACCGCAGCCGGGCGATGTGAGGAGCCAGGAGGCGCAGGACGACGGCTACGAGACCAGCAATGGTGGCGAGGGGCAGCCCGCCCCTCCACCGGCGGCCGTGCCCGCCCCTCCCACCCCGCCGCCCCAGCCGGCCCTAGAGGAGCCCGCCCCGCCGGCCATGGAGGAGGAGAAGCCGCCCCAGGATACCAGTGAACCAAAGACAGATGAGACGGTGCAAGGTGAAAAGGTTGAACAAAATAGTGACGACGAAACCAAAAGTGATAAAGAACCCGCGGAAGAACCCAAGGAGAAGGAAGAAGAAAAGATGGAAGAAAGACTGGACGAAGTCGAAGGTACTCTGGAGAAGGTAGAACCCGAAAAAGAAATAGCGTCGGCGTCGAATTCGCCAAAAACCATCGTAAATGAAGCTTTGAATCCCAACGAAGACTCGAGCACATCGATCAGAGAGAATTTACCCTCCTCTCCCTGCCCTTCCAATTCCAGATCCAACTCCTCACTAGGACGGCAGCAGATTTCCGCGTACAGAGACGGCATCGACTTGGCTACGGGAAATATGTCATCGATGCCAGTGCAAGAAGACAGAGAGGATAGCTCTTCGCAGTCGCAGAGCTATCCCATTAACGCATCTATGGATCAGCAGATGAACCCCTACGACATGAAGCAGCGAATGCCTCAGCCGTACATGCCCGTTAGAGGGCCGGACATGCCGTTCGGAGCCATCAAACGAGAGCCGTACGACATGTCGGTTGCGGAGCACGACCCTTACGCACACTACAAACGAGAGAACGACCCCTACTCCAGAGAAAACATCGATCCATATGGAAGAAATCAATACAAACGTCCCGAAGAGATGTTCATGAACAACTACAAGGAAGAGATGCCCTACAGTGGTTTCGGGATCAAGCGCGACATGAATCCCTACTACCATTCTGGCGGGCAGTTTGGATTGAAGCGGGAGCACGAGCAGGACATCCTGGGGTACAACGGGATCAAGCGGGAGTGCTCGGAGGACCCCTACAGTTTTGTGGACGAGGAGGCGGCCGTGTGCGCCATGCTGGGGCAGCAGGGGGGGCAGGGGATGGGGAACCAGGGCAACCTGCACCAGGACATGCTGCAGCAGCACCTCATGCAGAGCGCCCCCAAAAAAAGAGGACGGAAGAAGAAAATTAAGGACGAGTGGTGAGTTGTTCTAACTTAACAGCATTGTTTTTTTTACTATTCTAACTTAACAGTATTTTAAAGTTGTGATGCATGTCACATCAATACTCTTACTGGTTTCTTTGAATGAGGCTCAAATGAGGGTGAATGTCTTACTAGACCAAAAAGGACTTTAAACGCTAGATCAGTGGAAGTGAAGAGGGTGTCTAGGTGATGGGAGAGAGGGAACATTGAGGTAAGTGGTGAAGTGGAGGAGTGTGTTTGATTATCGATGATGTTATTTTTTTTATATTGGTTTTTATGAAGTTCAAGTCCGTCTAAATTATTTTGTTCAAGACCATGTCTTTTTATGTAGGATGTGTACTTGTGACATACTTCCTCTCACATGTGAGCGGTGCACAAATGCACTTAACTTATGAAATTAAGGTTGTCATTAAAGCAAATATTTTCACTATAATAATAGACATTTGACAGATGAAGAAAATGTTCAAAAGAAATAAAAGTTTGCTTTTTTTTTCAATATCTCTGACATATTTTTTGTAAAACATTTCACTATCATTAAAGTAACTTATATTGAATATTAAAAATTCTTCAAGTTTGTGTTTTCTGGGGTATTATGCCGTGTTATTACGACCTTTCGGGCCGATGTTTCGGATCCCATTGCAGGGTCCATCATCAGGGCTGATGTGTTTTGATAATACCCCAGAAAACACAACCTTGAAGATTCTGAGTGGCCGTGAAAACCTAAGAACATTAAAAAATTCATTCAATTTAATGCAAGTCTAATAAAGTATTCTAACTTCTGCAAGGTTTTAATCATTTTATTTGATTTATATTATTAAAGCAAATAAATATTTAATATTTGATTTAAGTTACTTTAGTGATAGTCAAGTTCAGTTTTACAAAAAAATATCTTGAAAAGAAATCTTGAAAAAGTAATGCAAACTTTGAAGTCGATTACCTCCATAAAAATTGATATTGGGACATTGTTGCTTGAACATTTTCAACTAGTGATTTTGTTAGAAACCTACCTTTAAAGTATTGTGGAAATGGCCGCTTAATAATAAACCTAAAGAGTAGCTTTTTGGTCTTGCAGTTTAGCTTAGATTGAAAATAGTAAGAATATTGGTGTGACACATACTCCGTGTTCGCATCTCTATTTAAAAAAAACACGAAGCACAGTACAGAAACCAGTGTACGGTGTATCTTTGAAGAGGTCAGGACCCTAAATTATATTAATTAAATATTTATATACCCCAAAATTATTGAAAATGTTCAAATTATGAGTTTTACCACTAAATAACCATAAATAGACCTGGAATATTCACTTACTGATTTTTACTTGGAATAGAGATGAAAAAAATGTGAATGTTTGTATTCATGACTCATTTTGGCCAACATTGGGTTAGTGAGTTTTACCTCTAAAGGGGCGATATTTGTCTAATAGTGCATGTACACACATTAGATTTATTTCTGAATCTTGCCTAATTCACCGTTGTATTTTGTTGTATAGAGTGCAGAATAACCAACTTACATGTACATCATGTATGTACATGATGTACATCAGCCTTTACAGCCTCATCCGTGTACACGCACTCTATTGCTCACTGCAACAGGTGCATCTGATATGTTTAATCTCACAATAATAATATTTATCAATCATTGTACTATCACACAGCGCTGACAAAATATCCTATCAGTATTTCTATCACAATACGTTTTAATATTTTTCTCTGGACGTATTTATTGGTTCGAAGTCAGTCAGCACGTGTTCCGGGTGTGTTTTATAGTTTGTTTATACGTTTTAAATCTCAGTGGGCACATTAGTTGCCAACTGTTTTTGCACGATTCTTTGTAAAGGATTTTCCGTTGGTTCGTGTTTTAAACACATGTTTACAAAAGCGCACAATGACACAATTTATAACATCTTATACAAGATTAGTAAGAGTGGAACACACGGGGCACGGAGGATTTAGATGTTTGAGAGCGTGTTGTGCATAAAGCATATCAGAAAGTCACCAATGTGAGGTCCGAGGTGTGATGACGCTTGGGTGATGTTGGATTGCCTCTGATTCAAATCCATCTTTGTGTCACATGTTTATATGTTCAGGTGGATGTTAAAGGAGGGGAAGAAAGTAATCCCATTGGCTAGTGAATGATCAAAATGTAATCTCTACAGTCCTGGATTTCTAAAACAGATAAAACAGAACACCACAATATTTGATCGACCTCTGTATCCCAGAAAATATCACTGGAAGATACACTGCGGTCAGCTGAATCGGAGGCACACTGCAGGCTGGTAGTACCAAGGAGACCTGGAGCCACCAAGTTTGCGGAACGTGCTTTCAGATTTGCGGGCCTAGCTATGTGGAATTAGCTGCCTCCAGTGCTGCGATCTATGGAGAACCAGGAACACTTCAAGAAGAGCCTAAAAACTAATTTTTTCGGGATGTCACACCTGTAAAGCGCCCTTGAAGCGTCTCTTACGCAAAAATGGCGCTATATAAATTAACATAAACATAAACATAAACATATGTCTTTTAATTTTTGTATGAGATACTAACGGAATGTTAAATATATACAATATAATCTTATTTCAAATGCAACCCAAAATTTAACTAGCCAGCTCTAGCAACATGCATATATTCGATGTATCAGTGCAATGCGGTCATGTATGAATTGCCACATGTTTTGCACAGTGATTAAGCATGTACAGTGCAAGTGGTGATTAAGCAAACATAATAAACTTGGTAAGAATTGGTGTACGGTGACGGACGGAATCGCCACCACCGTACGTCGTTCGGGGTAAGATAGAGAAGGTTTCATTCTTAATCTCCGCCGATGAAGCGTGTGATCTAGACACTTGAAATATATCCAATCCAACAACCATCTATGGACACAGTTGAAGTTGTACTTACAATTTCTTCTTGTTTCTTAAATGCATAGCTGCGCGCGTGTTGTTCTGTAATTTGTGATAGTAATTAACTCCCCCTGGGCCGCGTCGCATATATGCGACAGGCACAAAATAAATTATTTATCGACGGCCGCGTATTGAATTTGAAAAACGTAATTTTTCCCAATAGAGAAATCCTGTTGTGACCTGTCGTTCTATTTTCAACTCAAAAACATCACGGATTATATTTTAAATCAACAATCAAAACAGAAGTTTTTCTGCCGTCAAAATCGTATAGAATTGTTATAGATGGCGCTCCAATCGCGTGTTGTGCAATCGAAATTCAAATATTCCGTCAAGGTCATGCGCAATGTGCGCGGGATATACGATTTATTTTTTTCGATTTTCGATTTATTTGTACACGTATATACAAATATATACGATATGTTTTGCGATATTTGTCAGTTTTTGTTGGTTTATGATTCAATTGAATACTAATAGTGATTTATTAACAAAAATACACGCAATTTTGTTGCGTTTATTTGAAATATGTGTGTGTGTGAAAGTGTATCATATTTATGTGTTATGAGTGCGATGTCCCGTCGTGTGCCGTGCCGTGCAACAAAATATATCACACAGAAGAAGATTATTATTATTAATAGTAGTGTTGTCTCTAATAAACAAATAAAAAATAATAATTATTTTTCAGAAAATGTTGCGCTGGCAACATTATGGAAATTCAAAAAAAGATTATTTTTTTTACTTAAATGATAAAAAAATCATTGCATTTCGACACTTACGATAAAATAATATGAATGTGTTTTTTTTTTAATATACGCATGTTTTCATGGTTTTTTCGTAAAAAGAAAAATCACAAAAAATTCCGAAAATTTACGGCCCTCATCAAGTTAAAAATGTTAGGCACAATTATGGTCAATATAATTGGCGCTTGATTTGATTGCCCTGATTGTTCTGTTGAAAAAGTTGAGCTCCTTGATGTGCAGGGAGGCTCTGTAGAAAAATGTATACTGTTTTGAGTTTGTATTGCAGTTTGGAAGACTATGTTCAGTTTCGGTTAGCCTGAACAGCACTCGAATCGATATTCGTCAGAATTGACAGTCTGGTAGGGAGTTGGCTATTTTATTAAGAAAAATGACATCGCCTGTGTCTCTTCCATTATCTAAGAGTGGAATTTTAAAGAATATGGAAGACTGCAAAGTTTAGGTTCAAAATGATTTAGATTTTCTGTATTTTTCGATCCTGGCAATATTATTGCTGCATCTTGGATTCAAAACATGGAAGGACTATAGATTGAACATATGAAAAGTACAGTGTTAAATTGTTTACATACTCGAAGGATGAATTATTATAATTATTATTTTCCTCTTACAAAGAACACTCAGGTCTAAGGCAGGTTTCAGATTATTGTAATGACGGTATTTAATTGATGTTATCCTCATTCCAGCCCGGAGATCAAGCAGGAGCCAGGCCTGGACGGCCAGCTGCCCCCCGTGAAGCCGGTGAAGGAGAGGAAGAAGCACGACAGGTTCAACGGGATGCCCGAGGAGGAGGTGTGTCGCCGGACGCTGCCGGACCACCTCGCTCAGAACCTTGACATCATCATTGTGAGTAAAGATCTTTACTTTCTTATCCAGTTGATTGATGGATTTAACACTTTGGCAATCATTTCTTTTCCATAGAATTTATTTCTTAAAGATATTTAAAGGTCTAGGTCTGTATCTTTTTAATGGATATATTTTTTCTGTGTATCTTTCTAAATGGTTTGTTTTAATTAATTTGTATGCAAACTTAGGTGACAACTAATTTTAAATTTTTTGTTGATTTCTGTAAAACTAAAGGTGATTATATCCACATACTTATTTAAATTTCCGAAGTAAATTTAAAATATTGAACATACACAGTTCTGTTTTAGCTCGGTCAAATATTTTTATTTAATTTTTCAATGCGATTTTGATCAATAATGTGATATTTCTTAATCAGATTGGAATAAACCCTGGGCTGTTTGCCGCGTACAAGGGACACCATTATGCCGGTCCCGGAAACCACTTCTGGAAGTGTTTGTACCTGTCGGGACTGACGCAGGAGCAGATGAGTGCGGATGAGGATTACAAGGTACATATCAAGCAGTAGCGATATTGATTATTTCAGGACAAGTTGACTACTCAAGAACTTAAATTTTAGTATTAGAACTGACTATGTATTAGTAAGATAATTTTTATTATCCTTCATAATGATTTGATCTTATTGTAAACTTACCCGAGCGGCTTCACATGCGTAGATTTTTAGTAACTTTTAGTCTTATTTCATCAATTTTTGTATTAACCTTAATATATAGATATATATCGTCGCGGACTTTTTTACAGAACTTTTTGAGTTCTACAACTTATCTACAGAAAGTGTTTAAATATCTCTTATCATTAAGGCAGCGTTCATAAAAAACGCATCGCTCTACCATTCTCTTATCGTCTTTAGTTGTGAAATAGGTCACTACGAAAAGCCCTTTTATTTTAACGGGATAATTTATAGCCTACGTCTACCCTGAAAGTCCATTCTAAATATTGGTGAAAGAATTTTTGATATCGGATGAGTAGTTTCGGAGATTACCTCCTACATACAAACTTACAAACTTTACCTCTTTATATATTAGTATAGATTAACAGTTCACTAGGAGTGATGGAATCAAATTTTATTACAATTATTTTTGATATTTTCAGTTTACATTTTCATTCATTTTGATACAGTCAGTATGCTGAAATAAGATCAATTAAATATGTCTTTATTTGATAAAAAACTATGTAAGTATGTGGGATATAAAAGCAAAGGCAGCAATACTTGAAAAAAATTGAATGCAGTCACTGAGGATTACTACTTAACAATGTAATGAGATTTTATAGGAATACATAGAAAAATGATTTTGGAAGGGATAGACATAAAATCTAGAATTCAGTATTCAGTACATTTTAAAGTAACTTAATAAACTTGGGTGACTGCGTTCAAAACATTTTTAATTTTTTTTGGATATTGTTGTCTTTGCTTTTATTTCCCATATAAGATGTATTAAATTCGGAATACTATGTATGATAATAATTAAGTAGAAATATTATAAGATGCAGTTGATTTATTTTGCAGAAATTCTAGTTAAGTACAGCTTTATTCAAAGTATTGACTACACACTACTGGTAATTAGTACGTATATAGATACTGCGTACGTATTATTTTTTCAATTAAAGTTTATAGGCAGGTACCACCGCATATGCATTAAATTTACATACAAGTTCTTTATATATATATAGAGAGGTCACATTTTAATTTTCAAACACGCAAGTAATATTATTAATTTATAAATATGAGTAATATGAATAATTTTTGAACATGTCATTTTTCAAATTTGCTAAAACATTAGTTTGACATTTGTGGGTATAGATTAAAGTATTTCGTCAGTGACCACAGTTATTCAAGGTACATAAAACAAGAACATGTTGTGATGGTTTGGTCCCTTTTTTCCCTTTTGGTCACATATTTTTCAGATATACAAAATAAAGAAATGGAAAAGGACGTCAGATCGAAAAGGAGGCTTGAGGAAAAGAAAGGAAAGGCTTGAATAGCGAAAGGAGGAAACCAGATCCCACAACGCAGTTCACATCAAAAATTAATTAACGATCTTAAACATCATGCTGTTTTATTTCCGAGAGGATAGAACACCGCCTCAATACCTCCATCATTTTCTTCTGCATTTTCTCATACACATTAGTAAATTGTTGAAAGTCTCCAACAGGATCAACCTCTAATGTGTTCCTCTGCAATGGTAATATATTTTATTGCAATGTAGTCACGGACAATTGTCTCTGTTTCAGTTGCTCCATTTCGGAATCGGCTTCACCAACATGGTGCAGCGCGCCACCAAAGGCTCGGCGGACCTCACGCGCAAGGAGATCAAGGAGGGCAGCCAGGTGCTGCTGGAGAAACTGCAAACCTTCCGGCCCAAGATTGCAGTCTTCAACGGGAAGCTCATCTACGAGGTGTTTAGCGGCAAGAAGGACTTCTGCTTCGGCAGGCAGCCGGACACGGTGCATGGGACTAATACGGTTAGTTGGCTGGTGCAGGATGCGAGGGGCTTGATGAAAATAAAATTTATTAACAATACATAGGTATTTTTAGTTAATTTTCTAAATCGCTCAGAATGAATGAAATTACATCTGTGTTACCATTTAGAATAGTAACATCATATGAACTTCACTAGAAATAGCTGTCAAGACTTCCGTGTTACTGTCATCTGTAGAGTAGAATAAAAGAAAACATAAAAATTGCATTTAAGACAGACAAAAATTTTTAAGTGTTTTTATGTTAAAGACAGTTTCAAAATGTTTATAAATTTTCAACATTGAATAAAGATGGAGACCTCAAAGGGTGGCTTTAGACACCTCTAGCAAATGCCAGAGGAGAAATTGAACATAGTTATGCATAAAGCAGCCAGCCGTACAAAAATCACACTGTTATCAAAGCGATTGATTATTCCCTCTTTTCACAAAAAATATAGTCTAGGCAGCTTGCATATTCTTCACCTTTTAAAACTATCAATAATATACAGGGTATAATATAATAGCTAGTAGTGAAAACTTCGAAGGAGTCTCTTTCATTCAATTTTAAATAGATAATACACTAGCCAAAAATAAATTGGGTAATCTCGAATTGATTTGTCTCTCGAAAATGCTTGGATTGGATCAAGTATTGATAACACTATGTTTTCACGCAGTACATGTGGGTGATGCCGTCGTCGAGCGCTCGCTGCGCGCAGTTGCCGCGCGCCGCCGACAAGGTCCCGTTCTACTCGGCGCTGCGCCGCTTCCGGGATTACCTGAATGGCACGCTAGCGCACGTGGACGACGCGGAGCTCGTGTTCCCCGACACCACGTGTCGCAGGGAAAGGGAGGAAAATGAAATCCGAAGGTTGGATATGTTCTATTTTTCACACCTTTTTAAGTAGAATTTAATTACATTTTTAGTATCATATTACGCATTGGTTTTTTGATCGTGGCATTTCAAGGACGTATTTTGTACTGATGCACGCCAATAATGTACGTTAAACAGTAATGCAACAACGCACTTGATTTATGCCGTCGGCTATGTACACTGTACGTAATACGTTGTTCTTTTAATTTAACACATTGATGATAATTATTATTCAAACTTATTGAAATTCTTTAGTCTTCATCCAATGTACAAATATGTATAATACAATATATAACATACCGTCCAATTTTAACTAAAATATATATATATTTTCTTCACCTACTAGTTTCAGTTGATGAAGAAAATCACCAGTGATTATTATTATTAAGATATGATTAATATTATTTCATTATCTACGCATAATTCAAAATGTTATTTTTGGTCCCTTGAATTTTGAATTCTCAAGGTTCTACTGTATAAAAATAAGAAAAAAAATCCTACTTGTAACATATTCGTCAGTGTCCACGAGTAAAAAATCGACCTGTAATATGTACCTTACATATGATTTTCTCATTCAACTAACCTTTGGTTAAACATGGTGTCTGTAGATTTTCTCAGCTGCGTTACTATTAAAATTAAAATATTCCAGAAGTACTTTAATTTTGTAATGCGATTGTTGAAGTACTACATCGATGCCATGTTTATGCAAAATCTATATTTCTGCAAAAATTATTAACATTTTGTTCCCCGTATATAGATATTATTCATGTGTTATTTTCTGCAGTAAAACCCAGTTATTTCGAACCTCGATAATTCGAAATTTGCCATAATTCGAAATTTTTAAAACCTACAAGTCCCAAAATGCTATTTTCTTAGTAGATTTACCCCGATAATTCGAAAACCCCGGTAATTCGTAATTCAAAATAATTTTTAGCCCCTTGCGCCGTAAATCAATACATTTTAGTTCACATAATTCGACTTTTTTTTAATTTGACAAAATTGAAAAAATATTTCGATTTTTTCACAAGTGAGAACAACAGATATGTCAATTTTGGATACTTAGAAATGTGGCGGTTTGTATTAGCATAATAAATATTATGTTTTCTAAATGATTTCTTGAAATATGCAAAAATGCAGATTTTTTCACAAAATTGATGTTTTTTTTCACGAGTTTTACGATTTTTGGCATATTTCGCGATCGCATCGCGTTTTTTGATTTTTGAAACAATTTTTAGTCCCTTGCGGCATATATCAATACATATTAGTTCCCAAAATTCGATATTTTTTTGAAATTTGACGAAATTGAAAAAATATTTCTATTTTTTCGCAAGTGAGAACAACAAATATATCAATATCGTGTACTTTAGTAATATAAATGTCGCGGTCTTCATATTAGCATATAAATATTGCGTTTTCAAAAAGATTTCTTGAAATATGGAAAAATACAGACGTTTTTCACTAAATTAATGACTTTTCACGATTTTTGGCGAATTTCGAAATTTTATTGTGATTTTTTTTTTTTTTTTTTGTACCATCAGTTTCGTCGGGGTTCTGCGTAATTCGAAATGTTTTTTTTGGGTTCCTTGAATTTCGAATTAACGAGGTTTTACTGTAATTCCATTCAGGTGATATGAAATTTTTATTTCATGGCTTAAGTTTTTTTTCAGATTTAAATAAACACGCGTTTGCAATCACCCTGTTGCCAGGTGCAAAATATAGTTATTTTAAGTGCGACAAACCTGTAGACACGTTTTTACGATCGTCAACATGAGATCACAATCATGTTCGGTTTGATAAGATTGTGATAAAATTGATGATATAATTTGTCAACGCTTCTGTTTAAACATTCCAGACAAGATTGTGGTATTGTTAACAATATTGTATTGCATCTAACACATTTATTTACAGTCATTATTTCCATGGTCCCTCGCCATCGGCATCCGGAACAACGGCTATTATCAAATTCAAACTGAAGAAGAAATAAATATTTATTTATTTGATTTGTTTTCTATTGCATGTTTCTGTTTGGATTGTTTATAATATTTTTGTATGCATACATTTATTTTTTTAAATATATAATTTATTAACATTATTGGCTTTTTATTTGGACAGTACTATGAACACTTAGGTGTTATTCTTTTTTTCTATTTATTAATATCGGACTACATCATATTTTATTGTCTTCACTTTATTCGTACATTGGTGATTTTTCAAAGTTTGTAAGTTTGAACATATTTATAATGGAAATTTAAGATTTTATTTAAAAAATAACACCATTTTGTCATACTGTATCTCATAAACTGTGTTCGCTTGTATTGTATCGTATCATTATTCGAACAAGCAGTGTTCAATATGAGTTTTTTTAACTGTTGTAAAAAACAGAAAAAATACTTACTAGTTGGAATTTGAGAGTGTGTTTTTACTAATTATCTAAGTGGGCGATGGCAAATCTCTATCTGCTAATACACTTCTACTACAAATAAACTATGCATTATTTTCTCGATAACACAAATTATGTCACGCAATTTGTTTGGAAGCTGACAATGCAAGACAACAAGGCAGTGACACAATACGAAAGTGAATACGACACTGTTTCTATGTCACTACATACGATCCAAAATAACTACACCATACTTAAATATTGTTGATTTAAGCATATTGTACAGTAAAAATATTGATAATGAGGAGGGAGTAGTGAATAAATTTCATATATTCCGATTTTCAATAGTTAGGCGTTCTTCCCACACACGGCTCCAGATGTTTTTCTGTGGGAATATGTATTTAAAAATGTTTGTGTATCTAAGTAAGGTTCAATTTCTTCACGAGTTGAAGCATAGCATTTATGAAGAGATCCAAGCGATAAAGCCAGGCATCTAGCAGGCAGTGAAGAGCGTCACATTTGTGGAGATGGAAATAGAGATTATTTACAAGATATTGTTTTTCGTATATTGGTAATTATGAAAAATAGGTAACTGTGCTATTCTGAAAATAGCAATATTGGGATGTCAAATCTTTATCCCAACACTTAATAGATGAAAATTAAAATAAAAAATAAATGAGACGTAGGTATACATCGGTATTCAGTTTTCGTCATACTTAAATACGATTTGTACCGTCATGTACTTCTTTCTCCCTCTGACCGCACCATACACCTACATCATTTTTATTTTTTTATTTTCATGTATTAAGTGTTGGGATAAAGATCTGACATCTCAATATTGCTATTTTCAGAATAGCACAGAAAGTCTTATATTTATAATATTTAAATTTATTATGTTATATTAAAGATAAATAAGAAGAATTATATAAATAAAACACATTATTTAATTTTTAATACATTAAAATATGTAGAGTGATTAAATATAATTACAGTTAAACCCCAATATTATTATTTATTTATTCTTAAAGTACACAATCCAATAATTTTATATTTCTTTCTATATATAGCACTGCATATACTTACTTTATATTTTATTCAAAAGTAAGTATCACATATTTTTTAGCTCTTAAAAGTTATTATATTATTTTCATCCCTAATATATAATAAACTAATTCTGGTAAGGGTGTGTCCGTTACAGCCGTTATTTAATAAAGTAGGTTTTGCAAATGCATTTGGTCAGAAATGGAAAAATTATTTAGTTTACTTGGATACACTGTACTCTTAGATATGTAATATTTATTCATTGTGACGTTATTGCTAACATTTCTTAAAAATAATAGCGAATGGATGACAAAAAATAACATTTAATTATATTTACATTGATCTTGGTTAAAAACATCTTAAAATTAGCAGTGTGTTAATTTTCATATATGACATTTGGGAAATTTTGTCTCCAAAATCGAAGTATTGTTGTATTTTAATGTTTTTGTTGGTTTGATAATATATCACACTCTTAGAACAACACTGCCACAAACTGAAAAATGCCAGTTTTTAGCTGTGAATGCTTAGTCAACTAACTGCGTGCTCGGTATTTATGATAATGTAGACTGCCATATCTCTAGCTATACAATTTGTAAACTATACAAATTATTGCAATATCAAATAATTTCAAAATAAAATACCACAAATTAAATATGGCTATAAATCTTCAAAAAGCATATAATATTATGTATACATTGTCCAGACGGTTTGGTTTAGTTAAGTTTTAATTAATGTTGAGACAACATACAGAAAGTTGATTACTCAGAATGTGACATTTGGGATTCTGGTAGTGTTGTTACGTGTGTGTGATACGCTATAATAATATACAGTATAGAATATTATGGTTTCTAAATGTTAAAAAGCTGATTTAATGTATATATATGATTTATTTATTGTATAATATATTATGTTCAGTATCAATATTTTTGCAAGGATGTCCCTTGCCATGGAGTTACCTATCCCCATTATGTTGACTATTAATTACCTGTTATTATGTACTAATGCGATGCAGAAATAATTGCAGGCTGCTCGGGCCCGACACGCCATGTGAGATGATGGTTCTGGAGGACGGAACCGAGGTGCCCGTGAAGAAGAAGCGCGGCAGACCCAAGAAGGTCAAGCTGGAGAACGGGGAGGTCGTGCCCCCGACCCCCAGAGCGCCCAGGGCCCCGCGACAGAGCCAGCAGCAAACTGTGGAAGGCCTCAACGGGGAACAACCACCGAAAAAGAAGCGCGGGCGGCCCAAGAAAGTCAGACCCGAGGACCAACAGTTCTTGGCGCAGCAGCAATCGCAAAACCCCCCTCCGCTAGTCTCGCAGCCGTTACCGAACATGCCGCTCAGCCAGCACCTCTCGTCCCAGCAGAACATGGATGCCAACTACCCTCAGGGGTTACTCGGGAGCAGGGATTACTCCCAACAGTCTAGTCTAGGAATGGAAGCCAACCAGATGATGTACCAAGGAAACATGTCACAAAGCAATCAGTCTATGAGCGGTGGCGGGGCTGTGCAAAATCAAAGTCTCCCTCCCGTTAATGTACCGGCCACTTCTCCGTACTTTTCGCAAGGTTTGGGGTCCAATCCGAATGATGATCAGGGAATGGGTGGTGCCCCCGGCACTCCCGGCCCGCTGGGAGGCATGCGGTCCCAACCGGGCTACGGACAGAGCCCCGGACCATTCTCGCAGAGCCCGCGCCCCCAAGTCGGGTATAGCTCCAGCCCCAGGCCTGCCGGCTACTCTCAGAGCCCGCAGAGACATCAGATGGGGCCCAACTACAATAGTCCGGCGCATCAACAGAACCCGTCGTTACCATTCTCGCAATCCCCGGTTCCCCAAAATGCTCACTACAGCCAGAGTCCTCCGCTCAGACCTCACAGCCAGAATCACAACTACTCCCAGCAGAGTCCGGTGCCTGGACATCCATATTCGAGATCTCCCGTTCCCCAAAACAACACACCGTCGTACTCGCAACAGAGTCCGATGTTTGCGCAAAGTCCCGCGAATATGCAACACCCATATTCGCAATCCCCAGTGCCGCAGAATCAGAGATATTCGCAGCCGAGCCCGGCGTCACAGAACATGGCTTACGCATGTAGGTCCCCCGGTCCCATGGGGCATTCGTATCCTTCGTCACCGCTTCCGCAAGGGGCTCCGTATCCTCAATTAAGTCCGAGAAATCCGTCACATCCTTATTCCCAATCCCCGATCCCGCAAAACTCAAACATCTACGCGCATCCGCAGATCATGTCACCAGCCCCGCAAGGTCAGAATTATCAGCAGGGTTCGGTACACTCGCGGACCCATCCCTACTCTCCGGTGGCGCAGCAAGGTCCGCATTCCTTACCCCACCACCCGGGGTACGGACAGAGCCCGATACATCAACCCCAGGCGAGGCAGAACTCAGCTTACAACCAAAGTCCTCCTCAGGGGCAAAACATGACGATGAATGCCGCAAATAACAATAATCCTCCTCTTTCGCAACAGCAGCAATATCATTCAGATTTGTCCAGTGAAATATCCGCCGCGATTTCATCGCCGGGGCCAACGAGCCCGGGCATCGGACACATAGACTTCGAACCTCCAATAATTGATAGTCAGATCCAAGCTCAAGAGGCGGACAACAGCTCTAGCAGAAGTATAAGCCAACGGACCAGCCCGGGTGGCGAGCAGATGAATTCAAACGATATGCGGCAAAACTCTTCAAGTATGGTAAATGAAACGGCACTCAACGCGATGGGCGATATTAGCCACGCTTCATCACACGACAGCAATGACATAATGGATTCATGCACAAATTCAATGATGCAAATGTCATCTAACAGACAATTGGGAAACCAAAATAGGCACTCGGCTCTGAATCTCATTGGCCCCTCTTCATCGTCTAACACCTCGTCGCCGATCCCGTCGGCGATGGATGCCTCCAAGCCTGGCATTGACATGTCGCAAAGGAATGCGCAGCAAGTGTACGGAAACTCCATGTACAACCAACAGCCGGGATCGAACGAGGCGCAATCACCCGTTTCCAACGAGCAGAGACTCGGTTTTCAAGTGCCGACACCGAGTGGTTCGGCCAATTCATCGTACGGTACCGTCACGCCCGTGGCTGCGGATCTTTCCAACGTCCAGAGGAATTCTCCGAGAGACGTGGACAATGCGAGTGTCGCGAGTGTATCCTCGCAGCACGAGAGGCTATCGGGGGTGGGCCCGGGCGGTTACCCCTTGGGAGGATATACGGAGACGGGCGGCAGTCCCCGGCAGGGAGACGGCGGCAGTCTGCTTGCTCATCATGCAGCTTCCATGTACCACTCCAATCCGTTTAGCAGGTTTGTTTGAGTTTTCAATGATTTTATGTCTGAGTTTTGAGACCACAATATTTTCCAGCAAAAATTATTGACTTGTTTAAAAAAAACACCATCAACAAGTTGTTATTAACCCTGGTGATATTAGGGTTTAAAGTATAAATATCTTATGAAAATTTTGGAGATAACTTAATTAAATCATAAATAATGCCCAAAACAAAATTAAAAGTGCTGCAAATTGATGAATACAATTTAGAAATGTGTTGTAGGTTAGGTATTCATACATGTGTGGCTTACAGGAAACGCTCCATGTCTATATTTCACCGGGCTAATCAGATCTCAATTTATTATATTTGCCTGCCTCATCCAATCAGACCTTATTTCGGAGAAGAGTACAAAACATTTTTTATGCTTATAGCGTTAATTTTGAGGCTAGACATAATTTTTATTTTAAATACAAAAATGTGCAAAATCTAATTTTGTACACACCACTATGACTAATTTGACATTGATCAATTTCAGTACCATTGTGTACACAATTAGAAATCTAGTGGCCTAATATATCAATAGTTATGGAGATATGCGACATCAAAGTTTTTTTCATTTTTTTTTTCAATATTTCTGACTTATTTTTTGTAAAACGTTTGACTATCATTACAGTAACTTGTATCGAATATGAGTAAATCATTTCCTTTAATACAAGTTAAATAAAATATCAAAAACCTTGCGATTGGCACATTTCGAAATGTGCTAGATTAACTTAAACAGTGGAATGCCAATAATTCAATGTGGAAACGATTGATCCTACATGTGAAATTTTTTCTACAAAAATAAATTAATTATCCAAATAAATTAAATAAATTATTATAAATAAATTATCCAATCTTAATATAATTTTTAGTGGGTGCTCTGAAAGTATCGTTATTATTTTTTCAGGATGGGGTCCACTCCCCCTTCGCAGTCGCCCTTCTCCTCGCAGGGCGGGGGAGCCTTCAGGGGCCTGCCCTTGGACCACTCCTCGCCCCAGCAAGGTAGTCGGTTATTCTAAATTGTAAATATTAGGGGGATCGGAAAGAAATCAGAATTTTTGTTAACCCATAAAATTAATTTATTAAAAGGATTATATTTAACAGGAAATTTTCAAGATTTGCATTAAAAAAATATGTGCATGATTATTTGTAGAGGTGTCTCGTAGCTAATAGCAAAAAATTTACAAGTGCATTCCTGCCTTGATAATGAGTCCAAAATGTTCAAGCATTCATGACCTTTTATATCAATAGTGGAGACATGTAATATCGAGTTTGCATTTTTACTTCCTTTCTTTTAACTCGTGGCGTCTGTTTGCTTAACGAAAAAACTTTGGATCGATTTTTAACCCTTTTCCCATGATCCAATCGAGCTGAAACTTTGCAAGCAGACTCGTGGCGACAATCAAGAAGATCTATCAAATTTTCTTTAAAAAAAATAAATTATAGTATAATTTTGGATTTTTCAAATTTTTAATGTTTTTTTCAGTTGTATGGAGATTCCGACGCATAAGGTAGACACGAAACCCGAAAATGAGAAAGGGATTATTGTAAAAACTTCATTTTTATGGGTTACTTTTTTTTTTTTAAAAATATTTCTGACTTATTTTTGGCCAAAAGTGGAACTATCATTACAATAACTTATTTTGATTATGAAAATTCATTCGCTTTAATACAAATCAAATAAAATGTTAAAAACCTTGCAAAAATTGAAAAAACATTTTTTTTTAGGTTTTGATAATTTTATTTGAGTTACATTAAAGTGAATGAATTTTTCATAATCGATGATACCATTAAATTTGATTTTTATTTTGATTCATGAAAAGGATTATAGTTTTTTTATGTTTTGTATCTCTTTTACATTGGTTAATATTTCCAGGTCCTGTAGATTACGGCTCACCAGTGAAACCAGCTCCAGGCACAACGAAGCAGCAGGATGTTTCGTCCAAGAGTCTTTCGGGACTTGAATCCCTCGTGGATCAGATTCCCTCCATCGCAGACGGGGGCCCTCCACTCAGCTCAGAGGCGCCGCCCCACTCGGGCCCCGCACCGGTCCCTACTCTGGAAAACCCTTACGCTGCTCATGCACCCCTGTACAACCCGTACCCGTACCAGCCGACTCCGTACGCCCCTCCGCCGGTCTCCAACAATGGCTATTCCTCAGCTCTGGCGGCGGGATCATTCGTCGGTTATCCAGGAAGTCCATACGGACAACTGATGAGACCTACGCCCGGATATCTACCAGAAGCGTTGAGCGCTTACCATCCGGCGCACCACTCCGGCTATCCGGGGCTCTCTACCCAGCAGTATGGTCCTGGAGGTGGCTACGGCCCGGCGGCGCCTACACCCAACTACTCTGCATACTACAACGGTTACGGACCTCCCTCGATCCCCAACGCTGCTGCCAATATGCCGACCTACTTAAGTTCCCACGTCTTGGATCACATACACAAGAATGCCGCGGCAGACGCGTCATCCGTGAGCTTTGGCGGGTTTTGCTAATCGCCAAATGAACTAACAGAAGGATGAAACGTGTAGTGAATGCCGTGCGGGCGCGTTTGAACAGTGGTTTAGGGATCTGCTCGCGCCGAAGTGATAATGCTTGCCGTTTTGTTTTGTAGTTCGTGGCTGCGGAACATTTTTATGATAACGTCCGTGCGTTTTTAGCATAATGTTTTTTGCAGTGATTTTTAATTATTAATATTATCATCTTTATTATTTGTCTATTATATATATCCTATAGTTTTTTTTAATCTTGTTATATACACATATATTTGTTAACTGTTTAGTTCGTAAGCGTTTACGCATTGCAAATGTGAGTCTTGCTGGAGACGTTTATATTATAATGAATTAAATTTACGCACGTCAAGTTTGTGCAAATTGATTATGAAGTGAAAGAAATTTGTGTGAAATTGAAACTAGTCGAAAATTTTGATCAATTTGTTTACCGACCCGACCGGAGCGTCCCTCGGATGAATTTTTTTAGTACTGTATTTTTCCCTCAAAATTTAACTTAATTTATTTTGTCATTTTTTGTGGCTTCCAAATTTTTGTTGGGATTTAAAAAAAACTAAATTATAATTTTATTTTCGATTTATGATACAAATGTACAAAAAATTCTCTTTCGGTAAAATAAAACTAATTAGATGAAATTAAATTATATAATCTAGAAATCTGGTAAGGTCTACGTATTATATTTTTTATTTTGTTTACATACATCATTTTTTATGCATTTGATAATTTGAATTTATCACGAGCCCAAGTGTAATTTGATATTTTGTAATGTCTTCACGAATTGCCGCATTTCTCTGCGTATTTTTTAATTTGTCTTACAAGCAAATTTTACTCGCAATGTTTTTTTAATATATAAATTTCTGCTCGCCGTTTTCAAAATGTTGGGTCGTGATATCTTCAAATTGGAGGTATGCTTGTACGCAAATATTTTAAACTGAATGTCTCGAAGCAAAAAAGTGATATCCATAGATGAAATAGCCGACACATAGCTACCGTAGCGAAGAACTAACGATTGTCGTTTGTTCTTAGTTAAATTAATAGAATTCAAGTAACTATTCCACTTCCTCGCTACATAATCCCTCAAATTTTTATCAACCTGACTTCTACGTGTAACTAAGAAAACTTTACTTATAATGATAAGTGTTAATCTCATTTCTTATTCGGTAAAGAAGACCCATGATGAGGCATGCAAAGCTCTTGAACTCGACCACCTCCACGCAATACCCACCTAAGGAGAGTGCTTTTTCCATGCCGTGAGCCGGCTATTGAGTTGCTATATTTACTAAGTATAGTCGCAGACTTTGAGATAATCGCGTAGGCAGACTCCAGGCAAATGTTAGTATCTATGTAGAGTTGCAATACTGATGGTTTTTTTTTTTTAACCTTTTCCGGTGTTTTAATATTGGAATATGAATATCTGAGATAAAACAGTATTTATTTATTCCTATAATTTTTTTAGGAATTCAAAATTCATTTTCATCATGTGTATATTAAATACGTACTTGTTTGCGTCATGACAGACTAATAAATAATCATATCTCTTGGTTTCACTACTTGAATTAAATATTAATATAATATTTAAAATTTAAAGATGAATGTCATCATCAGCTGGACAGAAATTACGACGTAATTTATAAAAAATTTCTGATACTGAAAATCTGGAATTTGCAGCAATAAAATTCCGTTATTGAAAAGTGCACGGAATCAGCCATCATGCCCTCTATATATGCTATCATTCCACCTGTAAACTCGATTGGACACCGCGATCTGGAAGGCGCAGACTCCTATTAAGTAATCTCGTGTGGTGATGAACAACATATCACTACAGTATCATCTGTGTAATATGTAATATTATATCGCTTAATGTTTCCTCGGTGCTTTCTAAATCATGTTGCGATGATGGTTTCAGTGCCTCGGAGTCGAATCCATCTCTGCTTCTTCACCCGCGTCAACCATTGAGAAGTCAGGTTTCTTGTTTCAGTGCAGTGCGACTCAATCACTTTTGTCTGTGAATAGTTTAATTACAAATGATCACGTTGTATAATATTGTAATAGAGAAATCGGGAATAAAAATCTTTTCAATTTGATTTTAATCGATATCACAGGGTAATTTTTATAGAGATATTACGTGTGTACATATTTATATTAACATTATAAAGTAAATATTATTTGCTAATCATGTTGATAGATATTATTTTTATCTAGCAATATTTTAATACATTTTTTTTGTGCATTACTAACTACGAAGGCATTATACAATAAAAATATAGCACAGTGTTTATTAAGTTAATTATTCTTCTTAATATTTATCTACTTTATCAAAAATATTTTTTAAAATGCATTTTTGACCATGTTTCCTTTTAAACATTATTTAAAAGTAAGTTAATTTGATATCTTCCAGAAATATAATCAGTTTACGCTAGACAGACATTAATTATTAAATAGTAATTATTTTAGTTTTCTTGGATAAAATCTTCCAGTGGAGAAAAATCAAAACTGACTAGCTCTTCTTGCTTCAAAGCCTATCCGCGATCATAACATCATACGAAAATATTCTTTCAGATGTACGCATTTAGCTCCGTTTGCTGACAATTCGGAATGCATCTCGGTTGAGCAATCAGGCCTAATGCTGCACAAGTCCTGGCCATGAACAGTTTGAAGAGTTTATTAATCTTTGACTCAGATTTAGATTTTAAAATTTAAATTTATATCTTTAAAGGGACTTTTTTTCATATTGCAAAGGCCTTCATTACAATTCGAGATAAATAAAATGTTTCACAGTAAATACAATAATACCCGTTTATTCAAAATTTGATGTAATTCAAATTTTTTTTTTACCCTTTCTCAGACCCAATTTGTTAATTTGTTTGGTTCTTATGGTTTGTACCAATTTAATTTGAAAACCTCTAATTCACCATTAAAAATAATTTTCATTATTTGATTTGATAACTTAAAAAAATCAACAATTTTAATTGCTTTTTGCATTGTTATGTTTTTGAGTTGGTTTTGTAGGATATTTAAGATCAGTATACATTTTTTTCATAACATGGCATTTTTAAAAAGTATGAAATTATTTCTCTTGAGTTTTGAATTAGCGGGCTTTTACTGTAATGCTAAATACACAATAAAGGACTCGAAATGTTACATGTATTGTCTATAGTATATTTCTCCCAGTAACTGAGTTTAGTTCTAATAATAATTTTTAATAAAGCGATTTTAATCAATTTACATAATGGTGGGAATTGTTGCAATTATTTTCTTCCAAGTTCACTAATGCTTGATTGCGATACTTAATTTAGGTGTTTTGATATTAACCATTTATCATTTTTAACGTAGCAGTTTGAAAATATGTAGAAATGTATGTCATCAAGCTATCGGCAGTCACTTAAGCTTCTCTGAACTTGAAAAACATTGAGATTAATTTACAAAAAAAATCATTGATCGCTTTAAAGTTTTCAATCTATTACTTAAATTTATTATTAAAAAAGCTCAAAATTCTTTTTACAATTATAATGATCTCGATTGAGTAACGCCGACTTTAGGTTTAAAGTTGTTGTTAAATTTAACTGCACTGTCGTATTTTCTCATTCAAATGTAGCTATACCAAAAAGGTCGAAAAAAATGTAAAAGTTAATTTTAAATGGAGTGCATATCTATATTTAGATAATTTTGCAAATATTTTGTGTGCTTTTAAATATTTTAAATAGGCAGAGTAACTTTTTCTCGAATCCAACCGAGTATTGACAGTTTTTTAAGCTTTTTAAATAATTTTAACGAGTGTTTATCGTTTCACAGTGTTATTGAAAGAAAAAAAACTTACTTTGGTATATATAAAGTTAATAAACGAAATACGTAATTTTGCGATATTCTTTTTAAGCTAGGAAACAAAACAAAAAAACTAATAGTAAAGATAATGTACATGTCTTTATAAATTTCTATGAAACCATTTTATCTCTGGGAAATTATTTTTTCTAGAATTGGGCAAATTTTTCCCATTCTGGAGAAGCCCAAACGCTACTGAACTAAAATGAAATTGCATATAAAGTTTATTAGGTAAATTGCATATATCTTCGTCATGTGTCCATTTTTATGTCAATAGCGGATTTAGAAAAATAAAATGTAAAAATTGGCTACGAACCCAGCGCGTTAACGACGATCGCGTGATATTTACCTCAGTTTCATTTAACTTATAAATGTCTGCGGTAAATATTAATTATCACGATACGTAAGGTGCGCCAAGTCCGAATTATACTATGCAATGAATCTAGTATAATGTAATGTGTGACAATGATATTTTTTATGATGAATCCTTTAGTTTCCCTGTTGTTCGTCGTTATCGAGCCGGTGTCAAAGTCCTGTAGCTGTAATTTTCGGGTAGTTTTGGAAAAATTCGGAACGTTATATTACGCGCATAGTGTAAGGAAATGACATAAAAATCTCCGTTTAGACAAGACTTGATAGAAAAAAATCAAAGGAGAAAAGTATAATGTATATTTCAAACAAGTCAACGAAGCTAGGTTTACGTTTTATCACAAATAATGAAGAAAAATTGAAACTATTATAAAATAAATTGATTGTTTAATTGTAAAAAAAAAACCTAACTCGTAATGTGTGGAAAGAACTAGGCGTCTAAGTTGTGTAAATATAAACTACTTCATGAACTTTGATTAAGATTAAACGTAAATTGTATTTAAAATCTACTAATCCGACGACGCAATCGCCGAGACGAAGTACGCCGGGAAAATGATGCACAAATTCAGTGACAGTTTTTTTCTTACACATTACGGCAACATCGGAGTCAATGAATATAAAATATTATAATTAGGAAAAGTGACTGAAAAATGTTCTTCACTTTTATGCGATTCGAGTAAAATAAAATAATAGAATACAGTAAGATATCTGTGACAAAGTAAAGTTGAATTATGCATTAAAAAACTGTAAATATTTGATTCATGTCGAGTCTGTTGTGGTTGAAAGAAAATTTGTCGCTTTATGAATAAAATAAATCTTAATTAACATTTTCCTCTTGTGCGTCGTCTCCGCTGAAACAATACACAACAAAATAAGTATTTAAGGCTGCTGTGTAACTAATCCTTTTATATATTATTTTTCTTATAAATGTTTTCTGGATTGTGTTCTCATTCGTTGTAAATCTTTTCACCATTCACTGGTCATCTAACTTGTTTGGAAAAAAGAATAAAAATGATATTTCACTTCATAATTTAGGTGTATTTGTAATGTATACTACTTGTAAAAATCAATAAACTTGTTTTAACTAAATCTATTTTTCTTAGTTTCATTTATGATTTTGTATTTTTTTTACTGCAATAAAGCAAGTGCTGAAAAACTGGGTAGGAATTTGCACATTTTTAAATCAATTTTTCATATTTTTTCAATCTGGCAAGTATGGAAATAGGAAAAGAATCTTGATTTATTTAAAAAAAGGAATTTACCACAAATGTTACCATTCTGATACATACAAATGTATTAAGATACTCGGTAACACAAAATGGCGACACAGTTGACAATTAAAATTTCGTCATCATACTTTTATTCCTTTTTAGATGATAAAAGTACGTTCTATCATTGTAAATACTTTTCGAATAGCTGTCAATTGAACTAAGCTGCATATTTATTATTTGCTTTCTGAACGCTGTCATCAGCCAAATTTATTTAAAATGGATGATTTCAAAATAGGTTTATATTATTCACCTAAAAAAATGCATTTTGCATATTTTGTTTATAAAGACTTTCATATACATTTTATTATAAAAAGAGACCTATTTTGAAACTGATCCCTTACTAATGTAAATAAGATTTGCTCAAATTTATGTATACAATTGAAAAAAACGTTTTGGTTCCTAATAAGAAATGACTTGTCTCTGCAATATTTTTAACTTTAATTAATCATATTAATTATGTATGAGATGTGTTTGGACAGCAATGCACGATGATATATTTTTATTTTGTATTTTATTTACACAATGACAAATATTTTATTTCAAGTCTACAGAAGTTTGCCATACTAATCCACTTAAATCTACATTATAACATGCCCTAGATATCTTAATATGTTGTCCATTTCTGACATTGCCTAAGGATTGAAGATCAAAAAACAAAATGTCAACATTATGATTGGGTTTTTAGGGAAACTTGCAGTCAAACATAAATAAGCCCTTAATGTAGGATATTAAAATAATTTGATGATTTTTAACCGTGTTCCGTTTTTAAGCCGTGCATTTAGTAAGCGCTCCGTCGTGTATTCATGACGCTGGCCTGTAACAGGTTAAATATGTTTGCAACGTCCTACCTAAAGGGAAAAAGTGTAATAGACATTTTTTTACCTTTGCAACATTTTCCATATTGACATTTTGTGTTTGGGACTAAATATGGTGGCAGCATAGACAATAATTAGAATGTCACTATTTATTTCTAGCGCTTTACTAATTAACGACATTAAAACAGATAAATGAATAAAGGTTGTTGTAGATTCATGCTCTGTTAATTTGAGTGAAATATTGTTTATATTTTGTAAGTGATTACACTTATTGTCCCTAATTCTATAGGATTTTGCAAAGGGAATGAACATTAAAATTGTACATTTTTATTATACATACTACCCATTTGTCATACTGAATGCCCTACTGACAGAGGAGGGTCAACCTGATCAACTGGCAACAAAACTCAAGGGCTTTTACATATTAAAGTACTTACTAATCTTATATTATGTTCTGTAGTTATTTTTATAACTTTTCAATGTTAATACAAAAGTTAATTTAAAAAGTTAGTATACAAACTGTGTTTACAATATTATTGTTATTGCCTATATAAACTTCTGACTGCTTTTTATTGGTGCGTAAATATAAATAAATATGTTAATTTTTTTTTATTACAAGTGCATATTATAATTCATGCGCTATAATATTTTTCTTGTTATTTCTGTGTTTGTTAAGTCATACACGCAGCATTAAAGTGGATACTATTTCAATAATTATTTTATTGTTTTGCAAATACATATTTGAACAATGAACATATTTCTTTTCAGTATAGTGGTACATACACACACATGTTACATAAAGCAGCACTAAATGTTTACTGGATTTGAAAATACGTCATAAAATAATGATGTACAGTGAAACCCACTTAAAATGTTCCCATTTTAAATATTTTCCTGATTAAGATCATATTTTTCAAAAGTCCCATACAAATTATGTATTTTTCTCCATTTATAATGTGTTAAATATTAAACCTTACAAGAAATGGAATTGTTTCTTGTAATTTAAATTATGCCTAAATTGTTCATAATTTTAACTAGCGGCGACATCTCTTGTTCATATATATGATAATATGTTATTACCAACTGGCTATTTCAGTCAATACAGTAGAGTTCCGCGGTAAATTTGCTCTCCATACATTGACTTTTCTGAAATTAGTTCAAATTAGTCTTTTTTCATTTTAATATATCTTCATTTTTGCTTCTGGTCTTGTTTTTTCCATCGAACGCTGTCATTGTTGAAATTGTTTTTACATTATGTATCTTGAATAAAAAATTTAATTGTTATTATACATGTTCTTATTTGACTGGCAAGATATCTGTTGAGGAAACGTACGTCTCCATGGCTGGGACAAATCTTCAGATTTGAACAAAAGAACATATTTTACAAAAAAGTATGGAAAAATCGCAATTTAAAAACCATATGTTTGAAAGATGACGCAAAATTATAAGTTAGCTAATATGTATATATGACTTGGGAAACATCTTTAGAGGATTTCACTGTACTTAAGTTAATTGTCACAAGCAATACTGCCATTATTTTTAATGTTCAGCCTGTTAAACATATAGTTAGATTGTAAAAACAATTAAGGAATAATTATCAGAAAATTTACTTATTTCCTCGCATGCATTTTAATAGTTAATGATTGTTGAGGAGTGGTACTTAATTTTTATTTTATAGTAAAGAGTTATAACTTTTTGGGAATATTACTTGAAACAACAAAGAAAACAATCATATCAAGCTTCTTTGTTTCAATTACATAGTTTCTTATTCAAAATAGTAATGTTTGAATTGAGTTGTATTCAAAATTGTATTTTTTCAGTTATTTAAACACATTGCATAATGGGAACCAATCTGGCATATGATTTAATACTGCGTTGATTAATAAATAAGTGCACAAGGAATTTATTATTTATTCTGAAAAACTAATTGTCTTTGTGGCATCTACACACATCAGGTAGTCGGGTGTTCATCAGTAAGCTGTGTAGACAGCATTTAGCAAACTTAATTAATATTTAACAAGACCGCAAACATCATGCAATGACTTCACCTAGTGAAAAGGTTTGTGTAGCAGTGAAGCTGAATGGACATTTTGTTTTCTAATTAATCTAACATTTATTTTCAATTTTAAATGTTTATGTCTGGTTAAATAAGAGATGGTGATGTTGATAATGAATCTTGAAATAGCAGAGATTGATTCCAATGCCATTTATGGTACAAACATGAGTATATTTTTTGGATATCCAGAGTTCTATCTCGAACACTGCGTAACAAGTTACAGTGTCGTAAAAAATATTATTATTTTTTATATTTCAACTACATGCGATCATCTATTTTATAAAGCGCTAGAATTTATTTAGGTTCTTGCATATTTTAACTCATTCTAATAAATACTGAACAGATAATTTTATTTTAAAATATTCTTTCGCGACGTCTTGGGACTTGGAAGTCCATTGCTAATCACCGTATATCTTTTGACATTGCCTTTGTGGTCCAATCTGCTGGTCACCCTCTACCTCTTGCAGGTCCATCTTGACATTACCTGCCCACCTACACCTTGATCGTGTTGGCTTGTGTAAGAGGGCTTTGCGTGTGTTACGGGACTCACCTACTCACATCCTACCCATTGCAGTATTCTTGCTTTCACATCTCAGGATATCTTGGGCTCGAAGTTCCAAGTTCGTAAACCTCCTCCGTTTTCCCATTAGGTTATGACGTATTGGGCTATAAATCTTATGCAAGATTTTATTCTCAACCTACTTTCTTGCGCTAAAGTGAGATCGTCCAATAGAGCGATCGGTTTTTCTGTGCTTTATACAGTTTATATAATTATTTGAATATATGATTCCATAATAATTGTATGTACAAAATATAGAGGCACATAGCGTCCTTTGGACCATTAGTATTTTGATGTTTGTGAAGAAGATATGAACTTGGCCTAAAGAGTTATTGGTTAGTTTTTATCATTATTTGCTTCGCAAACGTATCACATTTTTCTTATTTTCATTACATCCGAAGGTGCTTTTTTAGTAATTTTTAAATAGAACTATTCGCTATAACGCTAACTAACTGTTAACTATTTAGAGCAATTTGATTTATATAAAGTTGTTCGGTGTTATAAATCAAACTGTTACAATTTTCAATCCGCAACGAGTTCTACCTTTCTATTTATTATATTACGTAGTCGGCAATATATTTAGTCACAAAGTATACGCAGTTATTTTGATAGCGTTAATTGTTTTGTATAAGCTTGTGTACAGGGCATTTTCCGTTGTTTGTAAGTTAATATTGTTCATTTACTAATAATATATTACACTTAGCAAATATGTGCTTAATTATTTGTGGTCTCAGATGGGTTTTGGTGCATTGCGTTGTGTACATTCTCCTGTTAAAGTATATTGTGTCCAATTAGAATTTATGCAAAAAATACATTGATATTGTTCTACTCACCCCTTACACACATTTTAGCATTCAATGGGAGGTGCACACGGATATATTTGCAAAATACAGTATTTTTTAAGCAAAATGATGCAACTGATACTGACCCTTACGAACAAATATCTGAGATGAGAGAATTCGTTTCGTCCGTGGACACACCATGAGACTATACAGTTGTAAATTTTTATCATTAAAATGTATTCTGATGGGACTATCCGTTATTGACCTTGAGGCTAAAAAAATGTGTAAAAAATTGATAAAAAAAAATACATTATTTTATTCAGTATTCACAAACACGAGTTTTGACACTTTAGAAACTCGCATATTTGAAAATTAAAATATGTCCTTGCACTTCTCAGTAGGTAGGTCTGGACTCCTTTGTGAATTCAGTACATACCTACATGAAAATAAGATGCCTAGTAGTACTTACGTATGCAAAGTACAATGCTAACCAACTGTTTTCTAACAGTAAATGTACTAAGATTTCATTCCTTCCAGTGAATTGTACACGTAATATACGGGGTTTATACATCCGCTTCTATGAAACCACCGATTTCACTCACTCAATTTTTTATTTTACTCACATATGTACTAAATGGACATACTTATGTGAATTGTCTTGTGAATTTATAACGAAATAATCTATGTTTGATAAAATTGCTTGGATAGTAAAAAAAAAACTATTTTCATTCATTTGGTGCACACATAATACAATTTACGCTTTTATTTTTATTAATGTATAATTTTTTACACTATGATTCTTTTATGACAGAAATCATAACCATAAATCATGAAAACTCTGAAGGTAAAATCAGACAATTTATTTAATCGTTGGCCTAAATAATACTTTCACATAGCTACTGACATATCATGTTAATGTGGAACTCCTTAATTGTAGAGGTAACCTGTCCTGACTATGCATAATATTCATCTGTCGATTGTTTTATTTGTCGCCAGTTTGAAAAATTCTTTGTTTGATTTCATTTTAATGATTCTACAAATCAAGTATGTACTTAAACAGTCAATAAGAATATGACTTTTCTTTAAGAATTTTGTTATATTAATCATTTTTAAGACAATTTATTTATGCAAATAAATTCTAGGTGATAACTGATTATCAATTATTTACAAGGTGGACAATCCAATATTGATTAATATGTTCTCGATCCGATATATGATTTGTAAACCGATGAACTTAATACCCACACACATGTTAATAATAATTGAGCATTTATTTCTGAAACTCGGTACTCGCAAAAATTATTTTAAGTGCACATTTGAACGCACGTTGTATGCGATAGTTCAGACTCGTATGCTAATGATAAACCTTGTTACTAGAAGAATAAAATACTACAGAATATTATTAAATGTCATTGTATATTAGTGTTATGTGTTTGTTGAATTTACTGATGTTATGTTGTGACTGTTTTTTTAAATGTACGTCAAAGGTGTTAAAAATAAATTGTTTTCCGATGATTTTGAATGTAATTAACTAATGTTTGTGCATGATTTATTCCCTTTTCCGCTTTCATTTTGGACTTTTGATATTACCAGATATAACGAAGAGTACAACCATTTGATTGGGCGCGTAGTTCTACTCTTAAATAATCTAAATTTCAGAGGAGGATTAGTTAATGTACAGTTATCACTAAGCTAGCGACTATTAACGTAAAGATCTAAGCAAAAATAACGAACTCAGGTTAGGTGTGGTGAAGCGATTGAAACCTTGGTGTAGTGGAATATAATTTTCTATGTTTAAAATTTTACATCTTACGTCTTTATGTGTAAGAATTTCTATATTATAGTAATAATAATAATGATAATAATATATGAATTGATGAAGAAAAACACTTTTTTTTAGTTAAGTGATGTAAAATAAAATAAAATTGTATGGAAAATTATGGCTAATTAAAGTCATTTGTAATATGCCAATATTTGCGTTTTATTTTTATGTTTTTCCCATTTGATTAATTCACACAGATAACCAGTGTAAAAAGTACATTTCCTTACAATGTGCAACTGATGATAACTTGAAGGCTTGGTGATCATTCTCACGTTTCACATTTTAAAAAAAACTGGTGCGATTGGATCGAATTTAACCAATTCAAGCGAGGTGCCTTGGACCAGAGTGGGGTTCACATCACTGTAGCCATTATTCAGAATAGCGCTTTTTTACTTTCTTTTAACTCGTGGCGTCTGCTTGCTTGTTTTCTTGTCGAAAAAACTTAAGATCGATTTTTAACCCTTTTCCCGTAATCCAATCGACCTGAAACTTTGCAAGCAGACTCATGGCGACGATCAAAAAGATCTATCAAATTTTCGTTCAAAAATAATAATAATTATAGCATAATTTTGGATTTTTAGAAATTTTAATGTTTTTTTTAAATTGGAATCATTACAAAAGTTTGATTACTACCAAGGGCGCCGGCGGCTTGATAACGTCACAGAATATTAAAAATTAGAATTACTCCGTCGGTAGGTATAATAGGTACATCACTACGAATTTCGAAAATTTATGACAATTGGTTCATAGATGACAGCACACTTCGGTTTTTTGGGAAGAAATCAAATAATATAGAGATATTTTTAGAGGATTTTGATATAGATATTTGTCAAGACATGTTTCATTTTCAGTCAATCAATTATTACATGATGGTAAACTTAATTTACAAAGGGAGTAAAGTAAAAACTCGTTTTTTATGGTTTTTATAGTTTTTTTAATGTACTGCACTGTACAACTTGTTAAATATAGAATATTCACCAAGTACAATATATAAATAAAAGAATCTGAACAGGCAGGTGTCCGAGTTTGAAATCATGCAAAGTTCAGATACTATGTTGGAAATAGAGATGGGATGTTCATGAATGAAATGTTCTTTCAGATCAGATCAGTTTACTGAACTGGTTCATTAGTTGGAAATTGAATATTTTTGAAAACGATTAGTATTTATGAAAATTCATTGCTCATCAATATGTAGCGATGAAACCTTTATCAGTTAATCCTATTGTTATAAATTGAAAACACCCCCCTTCCTTTTACTGAAAATTTTCTGGTGAACAAGTGAACAGTTCACTTTTTATGAACAATCGGAGTTGATAGGATTGTTTCAAATCCCCCCTGTCCGTCAGAAATAATTTTCGGCGAAGTTGATGTGATGGGACGATTAATAACAGAACTGTTATTTCGGAGGCTTAGAGAGGTTTGAATATAAGCTTTGCCTCACACTATTCAAGGCTACTCACAACATGGCCCCTCAATACATAACCGACTTCTGCATTTCATTCTCTGCAAATAACATTTCGCTCAGCATCAACATCTAATACAAATAGTTAGCTGAAGTAAATCGCGTCCACAAAACTATTTCGATGATCGAGCTTTCGCAGTGGCTGGACCAAAGTTAAGGTACAAACTACTTAATAAACTGAGACAGACAGCTTACCACAGTTCAAAAAATAACTAAAGACGCATTTATCTAGACAATCCTATAAAAACCTATAGAATCAGACCACAATAACACTAGCTAATGTTTTCCACTCCTAGTGTGCACTCCACGAAAACACCTAATTCTTCCAGGCACTCCCAACTATTATAGTATTAGACATTAATTCCATGTCACCTAGTGAATAAGTAATAGTAAATACATTTTTTTTAGCAGCAAGTTGTTTTGTAAGATAATATTCTGTGTAAAGCGCCCTTGAGGTGAGTACTTGCAAAAACGGCGCTATATAAATTATCCAACTATTATTATTATTTGGGCCATAAGGGCGAAACTTTTTTTTCCACAAATATCTAATTTTTTCATGTATCCTCACAATTAATCAAAATATTCTTGAGATATGTACTTTCAATTGCTATTTATTTATTTCAATTTGCTATTTAATTTAATCAATTACCTTGTATTATTTAAACTGTCAAATTTGTAATGAATTTGATGAAAATACTTTATGAAAAAATTTTAGGGACACAAGGATGAATGTCTGCCCAAAATACATTTTTTTTGTTTTTTTATGAAAGGTTATCCTTATAATATTTTCAAAATTGTTGCATTATAGTAACATGCTCTCTAAAATATTTTTTTCATGTGTCCGAGCGTGGCTGAAGAGTCCTTTTCTGGAACTGCACACCCTTCCACAAATCGTGCACGTGCAGTGGGGTTCCAAGAGACGGGTTATCCTCCTTTTCATTCCGCTTTCTTCTTTTCTCAATAATGATGAAAGTTTACGTTAACTTTAAGTTTATTTAAAAAAATAAAAGTTTGCGTCTGGAGAAAAATGTATTTATGGTAAATCACAAGACATATTACACGGAGAGAAGCGCCTTAATTAATTAATATTAAATTAAACCTAATATGGTAGTGCTATTGTATCCGGTCCAGAGACTCCAGCATGATTATACTATTTCCTCTGATCACCTGGAACAAAAAACAACAATATTTAAATATGCATCAAAGGTTGTTAGATAATTGGGACCAGAGTATAATATAGTACATTTTTTAATTTTTATTTATTTAATTTATGGTACAAATACAGTTCTTATATATATCAGATTAAACATTTTTTTAAAATACTTGGTAGTCATGTAGACCTCATCAGTGAAGAGAACTATGAACTAAACCCCTTCTTAAGCGAGGGTATTACGTCACAGCAGAAGTACGACCCCCCCTTCACATATATAGCGAAGGGATTACGTCACAGCGGAAGTATGACCCCCCCTTCACATATATTAAAGACCAAGGTCCGCTGATATACATCAGTGGATATATGTACAGGGTGTACCAGAGCTAGCAGCAGAAACTTGGTCGGTAGATTCTTGACTGTGTTACGAGTCTAAAATGTTCAAGCATTAAATTCAAGCATGACTTAATATCATTAGTTAAGGAGATATGCAATATCAAAGTTTGCATTTTTTTTCAATATTTCTAACTTATTTTTTGCAAAAAGTTGAACCATCATTGCAGTAACTTATATTGATTATGAAAAATTCATTTGCATCAATACAATTTAAATAAAAAGTTTTTATCATTGATGATTGATAAGTTTTTTTTTGCAATTCGTCAGCAACCAGCCTTTTAGTTCTTTCTTAATCGGCCAAATTCTGAACTAAGCAATATTTATAAAAAGGGAGTTTCCAGAGAAACACAAAAGAATAATGAAATTCGTTTAAAAATTAACCTACTACGTTAGCTTTAAATTGCTATAACTCAGCCAATTTTTAGAATTTTCGAATGAGTGATGTTTTAAATTATTCAAAGAACTGCAAGGTAAAGAAAAAATGATTTGTTGAAAATATAACGGCAGTGTAACTCGTTAAATGAGTTCCTCAATCAAAATGTAGATCTATAGGTAAAAAATAAATCTTTTTGAAGGTTAAATCTTAAACCTTACAATAGGGTAATTTCACATTTTACAGATATGTATGAAAATATATAAAATAGATTCAGAAAAATAAATTATATTTTTAACTCAGTATGGATGGTGTGGGATAATGTTTTCATTCATGTTTATAATAAAAATCTTAAAAAATATGATTCTATTAAAACGCGATGTAATTGGTCGTGACTAAGGATTCTGTGTCGAGACAACCCGGGAATTTATTCCCGAGAATTCAAAGATTTTTTGCTGTTTCGAGTCCTGGGAATTTAATGAGCCTGGGGCCGCGTCGCATATATCCGACGGAGCGCGACTGTCCCCAGGGGCCGCGTCGGATATATCCGACAGGCACAAAATAAATTATTTATCGACGGCCGCGTATCGAATTTGAAAAACGTAATTTTTTCCCAATAGAGAAATCCTGTTGTGACCTGTCGTTCCATTTTCGACTCAAAAACATGGCCGATTATAGCTTAAATCAACACTCAAAGTAGAAGTTTTTCGGTCGTCAAAATCGTATAGAAAAGTTATAGATGTCGCCCTAAACTCATGTTGTACGATCGAAAATTATATAATGAAATAATATTCCGTCGTCGTCACGTCCTTAGTACGCGAAAGACACATGCGTGGTACATGCAAAAATCACGTTTCTGTCGCCGTGTCGATCTATTCCGTCGTCATGTGCCCAGCGCGCGAAAGACGTTCACGTGTATGGTACATGCAAAAATCACGTGATTCCGTTGCTATGTCGATAGGAAGGGTTTTTTATTTCTTCAGTTCGCGCCCAGCAATCACAGTTGGAACACGGATCTACGCGCGGATAATATATACATATATTCGCGATATTTCTTGGTTTATGGTGCAATTTGATACAAACAGTGATTTATTAACAAAAATACATTATTTATGTTGCGTTTATTTGAGAAATGTGTGTGTTAAATGTGGATCATATGCTTCAAAATTTAAAGTGAAACAATGGCGTAGTGTTTTGTGTGCGCGGCACGAAAGCAACGGAAGGAAACATGTTATATGTGTTTTGAGTGTGATGTTCCGTTGTGTGCCGTGCCGTGCGACAAAATATACCACACAGAAGAAAATTTTTAGGTAGGATATCAAATAATAATAGTAGTGTATGTAATCGGAAAATGTCGGGTTGGCAACATTATCGGAATTCAAAAAAAGATTATTTTTTTAAATTTTTTGATAAAAAAATCATTGCATTTCGACACTTACGATAAAATAATATGAATGTGTGTGTTTTTTTTTTAATTTACGCATGTTTTCATGGTTTTTTCGTAAAAAGAAAAATCACAAAAAATTCCGAAAATTTACGGCCCTTGCCTATATGTTGCTTTGGAATTTTTAGGCCCTCAACAAGTTAAAAATTAATAACCCGGGACTCGAGACTTTCCGATTCAATTTTATTCAATATATCCTACATTTATATTTTTTAAATAAAATCCGCTTAGTCCAGAACAAGCCATACCCATATGGAGCAGGTAGCAAGCGGCTCGTTAAGATACTCGATTGTGGGCACTCAGCAGTGAAAAAAAAAATCCTTTTACATTTACCGATAAACAAAAATATTGTAGGATACAGGATGGAAAGGATACAGAAAAATGATTTAATGTAGTGAGAGATTGTATTGTCTTTGTAATAAAAGCTTTCGTCGTTATTTGTAAAATATCACTTAAACAAAAAAAATTCAAGTACGTATATTTACCTTTGATTTTTTTCGGTAAAATGTTTCTTTGTACGATGCATGTGCTACTCGTATTTATAGAATAATTTAAAAGAATTCTCCTTGGGTTGATTTATTTTTCGAACTAAAATTTATTTAAGTAAGTAAGTATGCAAGTAAAGGTTTTAACTTAATATTGATATAAATATTTTGATTAAAAAAATTGCAATAAATTAAATTTAAATAAATATCGAATAACGTGTTTTAAAATTGTTTCAATAAATTTTCACCTATCGTACCTATAACACAAATAATACAAGTTAATAATAATAAGTTAATCAAAGTTAAAAATAATAATTTAATTTTTTTTCATGATTTAAATGAAAAATAATCAAAGTCTCGAGTCCCGGGAATTTAAAAATTTGGGTCTCGAAAAAACAAGAGATTTCAGAATTCCTAGTCATGACGTTGTTTGGCAAGAATTATAGATAAAGATACGTTTGTCACTGTAATTTGTTTCTCTTTTATGGTGGTATACTGGTGTTTACATGGTTTTTATACAGATTTTGCCGTGTTTGTGACCTATTTTAATAAAATAACTATCTAAGAGCACACTTAAATAACAGAGGACGGATTTTCACAAGGAAAATCCGATAACTTACCAAAAATTGATGCTTTAATGTTGGATTCATTTTTCAATTTTCAGGAATGAATTTCTACATTTGGGTACCATATAATATCTACAAAACTTTTTCCCTGACATAATGGACACACTATGCAAAAAAGTCAGTTTGTTTTATAAAAAAAACTAATGAACGTCTAAATACGCGAACTTGCTGTTACGTGTTAAACATCAGATGACATAAGCATTTTGGCTGGAGTTTAAAATCGTTTTTTAATGTTAATAAAAAATCTTTTTCATACACGTATTTTCTAAACCAAAGTTAGGATTTTTCTATTTAAAAAAATGTGAAATTATCCTATTTTTGGTAAGAGGCAAATCCATAAAAAATATCACATCATGAATCTCATCACTCAACGCAAAATTAAAACTATTCCAAGTGGATAAAGATAATATCAATATTGCTAGTATCCTCTGAGCTATGGACCACAGTGAAAAAAGACTTGGTACCCTTAATAGAAAATTGGGCGTCAAATACTAGATCAGTAATAATTCATAAATTAAATATTGTTGTAATGAAGTATTAACATACCACCATTCCTATGTTGTTCTTATTTCCATCTTTGCATTCTTCTACTGTTTCGTCCAGCACGAGATTCATAAATGGATCAAATCCCCGGAGAATGCCGTTTACCGCTCTTCCGCCATTTAATTTCAGTGATAATTTCTTGTCCATGAACCTAGAAAATCATTTCGAGGTTAAGAAAACATGTCAACAATAATTGTCAATTTCACGTACACACACAACGAATGTAGAGTTAATATAAGCTGTAATAGATAAATAACGAATTTAATGTACTGAAAAGGAATATTAAATGCCGAATACGACAAAAACATTGACATTGTGATACACTTTGTAGGCGGCGTGAAGAAATCGTAAACCTCTGAGTGCAATTTCGGCCCGTTCAAGCAAAATTTAGTTCGGACGCAAAACTAAACTTACTTTTTCAATTCTGGGGGGTGTGCTTTCGACATTTTAGTGGTTTTATAACGATAAAATCAACAACAAAACTATTAAAACGTCGAACGCGCGTTCCGGTAAATGGCGTTGATGAAAATGTTGCCACTCTTCTAAATTATACGGTATTTTTCCCAATATTTTTAAACGCCGTTTATAAATCAAGACAAACCCGAAACAACTTTTTTTGAACACGGAATATTCATAAATAATATTGAAAAGATTTTTGTAGGACGAATCGGCGTATGCGAGGTAAATATTATTTAATATTTTTCTACTTTAAGTTTTGACGTCGTCATTATTACGGGAAAAAAGTTATCATGTGTTTTCACATGGCAGCCCTTGAGACTACCATACTTTGAGATTGTTTGGCTTTTCTTCGCGAGTTTTTCCTGCATGTTTCCCATGTCCGCGTCGCGATGGACGAGTCCGGGATAGATCTCGGGTTTGATTTGGCGTCGTTGTGTGCTGACGACTTTAGAATCGACCAGCGGGTCTTGGAAGAGATGACATACGCCGCGAACCCCCACAGTCAGGACTTTATGTATTACGAGCTCAAGTCGAAGACAGTGCCGACCAATGATAGGTAAGTTCAAATCTGAAAACAATTCGCGTGTGTATATATTTATTTTAGTTTATATTAACCCCGCTCTTGGCTCGGGCACAAGGAACACTTTCTTTTTGGCATTCAAATTTGTGACCGTGAGATGTTATGATGCCAAAAGCATTATTATTTTATTTATTCTAACGCAGATGCTCGAGTTTCAATTTCGGTGAATTCGCGTTCCCGCGAAAACTCTTGTTTATTTTTTGTATCTGTAACGACTGATATTTGGTTCCTTGATTGCGTCTGTTATCGAGTACACGGTGTCGATTATCATTCAATGCGTGGTAGAATAAATTAATAGGTTAATTTAGATTCGGACTGAAGTATGAGTTTTGCAAGTGTGTATTTTTGCAATACTCAACAAAGATTTGGCCCGTTTAACGCCGTTCTCATTAAAACTGGTTCTCTTCGACTTGAATATAAATTTTTATTACACGATTAAGTCACACAGGACGAGATAACGTCCTTTATGAATAATTTTGCGGTCTGTGACAGCACGTTGATAGTAATATGCATTCTAATAAATGAGTCAAGGAGGAGATATGGTATTCATTATTTATGTTTACATCTCTCGGTTTCTGATTGGAAGATGGTTGGAATTTTGCGTCTCTTTCGCACACGCTTAACACAGTTTCAGTAGGGGAGATGAAATGTTTGAATTTTGTTTTTTTTTTTTAATTTACGGAGGTTGAATCATTACGTCTACTACGTCATTGGGATAACCAGTGTCCGAAAGTTGATTAGTGATGTTTTTTTGTCTGTTGCCCGCGAGTTTCCGTGCGGACAGGTACCCTGTGTTAAGTGCCCCGGCTGGTTATCGCGTATTCAAATCAAACAAGTTGTGAAAAAATCTAAATGCTCGTTATAAGGAAATTAAATATAATATTAATATATGAACTCGTATCTTTGGGGAGGTCATGGCCATTTTTTAATGCTATTGACTCACAGCAACAGCGTTATAGCCTCTCCCCTTGTGAAAAGATAAGGGGGGAGTTAGTAACATCGCTTCGTATTGCTATAGGAGTAGGCCTATAGGCCTAGCTGACGGAATGTATATCTCAGATATTTATTATTGATGTGTAACATCTTTCCTCTCGCTTTCTGCAATCTGTGGCAGTGATTTCGTGAAAATGGACGGAAATGCATAACAGAATAAGACGCGCGCAATTTCATTTAACCAATGAGCGCGCGATGGAAAAAAATCATTGTTTATAAACAAATCAATGTCCAGCAAGTGCCATCACAGCGAAGACGCACATTTCGAACAGCCAACGCTTCTGATTTTTTATATATTCTACACGGCTGGTGTCAAGCGTGTGGATGTTGTAACTTTGGTATATTTTGGGTTACATCTTCGAAAATATTCAATAAATACTTCATTTTTTTTACAATAATGTAAACAATAACTACACTACTGGTAATTTTTAAATATTTATTCAAAGTTTTCATACAATATGTATAGCGGCACACTACCGCAATCTGTGAAAATAAATAAAAACAAATACTTGATCAAACACATTTTTAAATAAAATGCGTTTGTAGATATGGTTACGTTACCTACCTAGTGCGGCAAAATTCAATAATAATTAAATGCACATACATTTTCTTTACTTTTATTTACTTAATAAATATACAGGTAGAGCTTCGAAACTGGAGAGAGCTGGCACTAGACCGAGATGAGTGGAGGAAAATTATGGAAGAGGCCAAGACCCACCAAGGGTTGTAGTGCCAAGAATGATGATGATGATGATTATTAGCTTTTTTAAATGTTGATGTTAATTTCTGTCGCTGCTCAATTGATATTTGTAACTGTGCGATGTCAAATATTACACACCATATGGGACTACTGTAAGCCTCGTTCGTTTTTTTTTTTAATAAATGGATGCGTGCTTTCTGCCAATGTAATTCATAAAATTACTAAATGTTTTTCATAGATATATACATAAATACAGAGTGTAGCAAAGCTAGTCCACAATATGTTACAGATAGATTCCTGCTTAAATCATGTGTCTATGCCTGTTTTTCATGTACATGCAAACAGAATGATAAGAAGCCCAACACTTCCTGATGGGATACAAGCGTGGGCGACGATATTTTCGGTACATTTTGTAAAACCGATTATATATTATGTCTTCTTCTTCTACCCCTTATCCTGTTGGGTCGAGGTCCATGCGCCGCATAAAAGGTTACAACTTTTCCTATCTTGGGCTTCGCTCTCCACGTCATCGTCAGCCCAATTTAGTTGCAACCTCGTTTCGCAGCAGTCCTCCAACTGCTTCCGCCAGCTCTTCCTAGGACGGCCCCTTGGTCTTCTGCCTTCCGGTCTTGCCTGGAATATCCGCTTTGGCAGTCTATCTGCCGGCATCTGCAAGATATGTCCCAGCCACCGTAACTGTGATTTCTCGGTAAACGTCAATAAGGGTTCTACTTCGGGGCATTCTCTTCTTTGAGTATTTCTGATTCTGTCCCTTCCGATAACTCCCACTATTCCTCGTATCCCATCTCGGCGGCCTGTAGCCTCGAGCGGGTAATATATGTATATATATATTATATCAATGTTTTAAGTTTCAAAAGCATAGAGTGTTCCATGTACGGGAAGATAGATTAGAATGATGAATACCAAATAGTGCCTATTTTTAGCGCTAATATAATTAGTATCTAAATTTGTCAATTTGCCTTAATATTGAGTAACGAGTCTTCACGCTTAGATTTATTAGCTACTAGTGGTCAGTATCCGATGTCACCTGGGATTTGAGTCTAATGAATGGAGGTGGGTGGGTGTTTTGCGCAGAGTCCTAAAGAGTACGCATGCAAAATTTGGAAAGAATGGCATTCAATGCTTGGGTCACCCTATAAATAATGAAGATTTTTTATCATCATCATCATCATCTTCTTCCCTTTGTCCTAGTAGGGTCGGGGGCCTAAAGACTCGACAAGGTGCTTCCATGATCCCCTGTCTTGCGCTGCTTCTGCTCGAGTCAACCAGTCCAGACCCATTCTGTTTTCAAATACATTTTTTTGTTGTCTCTCCCAGCTTAATCTGGGTCGACCCACCGGCCGTCTTCCCTCCGAGATTGCCAAGAGGATTCTTCTTGGTATTCGTTCCTCTGGCATTCTGAGCACATGTCCAAGCCACCTCAGTTGTGATTTTTCTATGTGCAGGAGTAGGGGCTCCATGCCGAGTGTGTGAAGATTTTTTATAATTTTTTTAGTAGTCAAAATTAAAACGAAGTTTTTCTTTCACTGTTAATATACCCACTCTTTTTCATTTTCTACGTTGCTTTTCCATCTTATGCAGAGACTTGCAAGGCCCCTCTTCCAAAATTCACTTGTTCGCGACAAAAAATACTCCTTCATTATATAATTAACATTAATCCGATGGGGCGATTTCCGGCGAATATGGTGGGTGGGGTATTGTTTCCCATTCAAACTGCTCCAGATTTTATAATGCCATCCTCGCTGTATGTGGCCTAGCATTATTCTGATGGAAGATCACCTTTCGTTTTGAAACTAAAGATGGTAGTTTATGATAATAAATAAATATATTTAGGTAATGGCACCACCATTTTTTTGCGCTGGGTCCTAAAGATTGATCATGCAAAATTTTGTCCTGTTCGGTTAAAGACAGTAAGATTTTATAGAGATCAGATTGGCGGGTGTTGAGTTTAATAATATACTATACTGATGCAAGTTTTCAAATGATATTAAAAACAAAACATAATGATCGTGTAATATTTACACTTGAGATGGGAGCGATTTCAAAACAGTATTATTAATAATAAACATAGAATAGCAAAACATACACTAATCTTGAATTAATTTACATATTCTGTGGTCAGATTACAAAACTATGCACTATGCAGGCATACGCCAAAACACCGTAACAAATATTTACTCTGGACATTTAAAACAAACTCCACTGAAAATATGTATTGAGAGGAAATATTGTCATAATGTTAATTAAGTTGAATTATAGAAGTCTCACAGAGACAGAGCTGACAGCATTAAAGCGAGAGTATGGGAAGCATGTATGGAAGTCTTTATAGGATGGCTGATGACCTGTACGAGCTGGCTTAAGTGAGCATTTTACATAATCCAACACATCCATATTTCATCAAATTTTTGATGTGTGGATGTTCACGATAATTCATTATCAGCGACAACATCTACATATGTGATGTGTCATAGAAGTTACTAATTTTCGAACATAGTCCGTTCAAATGTATGAAAGAAGACACATAAAGAACACATTTATTTATTTATTTATTAACGCTCTATAGGGCTTTTACAACAGATAGGTAAAGTGTACATTAACAGAATATATAGTTTAAAGAATAAAAATAACATGTAACTATAATAATGACATAAATTGGAAAGAAAATTCTTAAAATACAGATACAAATATATAAATATGAATATAATATAAAGTAAAAAGCAAGTATGTATATAAAAAGCAGAAGCATAAGAAAAACATAATATAATAGAAATTTAAAAACAAAAAAGTAATAATGTAGAGTGAAAAGATATAGCACAGGCTTTGAAAGTTATATCATAGTAAAAAATATATATACAAATACAAATCAATTATTTAAGTCAAATTCGACAAATACTAGTAATCTTTCAATGCGCCTTTGAATATATGTTTGAATAATATACAGTTATTGGCAAAGACGTCCAGTTGCTCGTATGTGTTTGCTAGTCTAGGAAGCCTGGACACATACACATTGTGTGTAGTTTTTTGAGGGGTTGAACATGGCTGGTGTCCTGCTTCGATAACTGCAAAATGACTGCGCAGAAACCTTATTTCATATAATTAACAAGAAAACACTTGGTTTAAACTAATAGGTGTATCCATAAGTAATCAATTATTTTTGGTGTGGAATGTTTGCTTCAGTCAAGCTCAGTAAAGTGGACGTGTAAAGACGTTATCTGTACGCAATATTATAATCCGTGGTCTTGCGATTTGTGATAATTAAATTTAAAAAAAATTATTACTCTGTTGTAAAATGGCGGACAATCAACTAACTTAGAAAATTTACGTCATTGCATGCTGTTTCATTTTCTATCGCATGTTAATGCAACGCTTGCAACAAATAAAATTTGTAATGTGTATGAAGACGACTTGAAAGTAAATAAGTGCCAATGTTAGATTAGAAATTTTTCCGATGGTGATTTTGACTTGTTTGATAGCGATCGAAGTGGGCGCCCGGTAGGGTTTGATAATGACGCTTTAAAAACACCTAGAAGCATATTTTTCTTAAAAGTCTACCAACAAGATGGAAAAAGGTCCTAGATACCATGGAGATATAATCGATTAAAAATAAAATAAAATGTAGTTAATTTCTTTTTTTGTTGCCACTTAAATAATTGATTACTTATGGGTACACCTATACATTGGATTATTAATATGTTTCGGGACTAATGATCCTTTTACTATACTAATTTAATCTGAATTTTCTAAGCATATTTTGGAAACAAACCATTCTTTTGACATTAATAGGGATTTGCAAATGTTACATACAAGTAAAATAGGAGTAGATCCGTTTCCATGTAAGAAAGACAATTGAATTAGTACGCGTAAGTCGTGCGCACGAGGCACTGTTTCGTTGTGTTGGCTTTTATACCCGTAAACACCAACACAGCGAAACAATGTGAGTCGTACGCACGGCTTGCGCATACTAATTCAATTGTCTTTCTTTAATTAACTCTTATCTAACCCGTCAAAATTGACGGAATATTTGTTCGCGCCTTTGCTAAGCCCTAGTATATATTTATAGTATATTTTTGACGCTCCACAGATAGGCGGCGACAGAGCGGCAGGTTCGGGTTTGCTGGCCCAAGGTTCAAGCCCAATTTCCGGCCGTTTAATGACTGCCGAACGAAATTATTATGTTTGATTATAAAAGTGAATATATGCACGATTTATATTAGTTACTGATAGAAAATTGTATTACTAACTAAATAAATATATAAATAAAAAGTCTTTTGATGCAGGTCCCTACACCATAAGTTTGACCTGTGAACTATTCAAGCATAGAAAGCTCTAGAACGTAAACAAACGTAAAGTTATTCAGAATTATGAATAATGACCTTTCTAATTGATTGAATTCATTGATTTGAAACCTGTCAAACTTAAAACATCAAAATTGGCGACATTACAATGTTATACAATAACTGTACAGAAAGATACAGAAATAGAATAATATTGCTTAGTTTAGAAATCGATTGACTGTGTGTATATACGATACTCCACTAGTCAAAGGAACCTGTTATTGTAGGAAAAAAAAACATTTTTACTAAAATTGTCGTTTGCGAGGTTTTGGAAGGTGGCTATCAATTTACGCATGTGTATAGGTATGTGTGTGTGCAAAACTTGTCGAAGAATATTGCCAACTGCTAGGATAAAAATAATATTGTGATTCATTTAACATATGGACAATCAAAGAATTTAGAAAGTGCTGGGACTCCCCCGAGTATGAGGAAAAATATATGCAAAAAATATACAGGAGGTCGGGGCAGTTTGGGTCTGGGGGAAATTCGTAATTTTTTATTAAAATTTAATGTGGAACTTTCAAGTTTGTGTTTACTGGGGTATTATGCCGTGTTGTTACGACCTTTCGGGCCGACGTTTCGGATCCCATTGCAGGGTCCATCATCAGGGCTGACGTGTTGTTGTAAGTATCGGCTTCGGCACGGTATTGCAAGCCGATAAACTTGAAGATTCTGAGTAGCCGTGAAAACCTAAGAATATTTATGTGGAACCGTTTTTGTGTAAATTTGTTTGCAGATAACCTTTGAAGCTCTGTTCATGTAGTGCATAGTTTTGGCAGCCCTCATAGTCAATGGGTAAGGCACTGGCTTTTAAAACCGGGGTACCAGGTACGATTCCCGGTGAGGTCACGATACTAGATGTTCACGTTTCGCTACATTAATTAAGTCTCGCAGACTGTTGTAGCGTTACAATTAAAATAAAATGAATATATAATGTTTCCAAATTATATCTTCAAAGTAAATAGATTATATGGCCTGAATCGAAAATACCAATTTTTGCAAGATTTTAATAATTGTTATGAACTTCGTCGAATTGAGATGACTTCGGTGGTTGGGTCATGTAGAGAGATTGATCGAACAGCAAACACAGAAATCCCTGCTGAATACAAGACCGAGCTTAGGGGCAAGGAGCTTAGCAAGGCCGAAACTAAGACGGAGTGACGTATCCAAAGTCATATGTACCTTGGAGATCCAGAACCGGAGAGAACTGTAGCAAGACCGAGATGAGTGGAGGAAGAATCTTAAGGAGACCATGACCCACCAGGGGTTGTAGAACTAACAGTTTTCTTGTTGTATTAAAATAAATGGATAATATTCGCTATAAGATACTATCATGGTAGGCCAATGTCGTAATATAGTTAATTCATGGAAATTATTTTATTAATTAATTTTTAGAGGATTGAGAGATTTGGACTGTTCACAATTTAGTGCCCGCTTTCTGCGCCTCATCTCTAAAGCATCAACTATTAACATCATCATCATTCTGCAACCCTTCGTAGATCTTGACCTTCTGAATAATACCTTAAAAATTCTAATGTACGAGGCATAAATTAAGAGTTGAATAGAATATATTATGATACCCTTCTGGGAAACCGGAAATAAGACAAACCTAAACAGACTCCAACGACATTAAAATAAAATACTAAAAATGGTCTACAACTTGAAATACCTGACATCATCTGAAACGGTTTACCGAATAACACAACAATTAAACATTGATAGCATTACAAAAATCGAAACAGTAAAACTCATTCACAAGTTAGCAGTTGGCGAAATACAAGACGTAAAAATTAAATTATACAAAATACACGAAAATCATCAACACTACACTAGAACGGCTCAGAACTGCCACATAACTCAAGCCAAAATAAAAACAGGACCATCACGACTAATTTGTAACGGATTAAATTTATACAACGACCTACCACAACAGACCAAACAATAAATTGACTACTAACAATTTCAAAAAAGAAGTGACAAACATGCTAAAACTCAGCCAAATATAACAAATGATTTTGGGTCCTTATTATAATTTTATATTGATGTGTGTAAAATGTTATCCATAGACCTTTCAGGTTTCTGTCATATTTTAAATAAAATAAAATAAAAATTTCTTCCCTTTGAAGGCATTGTCACTCCAACTTAGTATTAGCCTTCCTAAGATCTTTTGGTCTCATGTTCAGCAATGACTTGGGTGATAGTTATTTGTAATGTAGCCCAAACTCGGGATACGCAGGCCAAAAAAAAAATGCAGGTGGATACAGTTTCTCCAATATACTCACACATAACTCGTGTCGACTCTAACAAAAACCTTGTGCCAACTGCACGGCAGTTAAAAGAAGAGAGAGCGCGAGAGTTGGTGCTCTCCTTTTTATAGCAGCGCCTGTGCTCCAGTTAAGGTAGCCTGCCTGGATACACCGCACTATTTGATTATCCCCTCCACGGGGCCCTACCACCGGACTATCCATCATCCCTATAAAAAGGGTCTATATGCAAAAACAAAATTTTACAGGAGAGAGGAAAAAACTTTGTGAAATAAATAACCAGAATCTCCGATTTTTTCATTTTCTTTATGTTTTCTTTATTTTTTATGTTACTAAGCAATCCTAGTGATATCTTGGAACTGTTGTATTTCATCTACATCGTCATATTTGTTACTATCAGATGAATATAGAGGAATAAAGACTCTTTTTCCACGTTAGCTTTGTAACTTTTGAGGTCGAATTTCGATAAGATTGAGTTGAAATCATGGAAAATAAACATCGTACATGGTGCAAACTGTTATATAGATCGTTTTAAATAAATAAAATCACTTTTTCATCTGACATATAGACAATCTGTTTTATTAAAATTTAAAATAAATTCGAATTACCTTGCCGCGCCAATTTACCCCGGTTTTCTGCGTAGGAACCTGTTTCGCAGTACGCAGTAAATATATTTCGCCCACACATACATGCGCATATATTAAAAATTCGTATTACATATGAATGTAATATAGGTAGCGAATGCAAATGTGAAAGATCGTCATTACTTCACACTACTTATTGGGTGGGAGTGCGTAAGACGTATGCGAAGAATAATCTGTAACACGAACTTAATCAATACATTTGTGATGCGTAGTCTTATAATTAAATCATTACGTCGCCTCATTTTATTTTCATCAGTGAAAATAATGCGCCATGTGTTTTTATTTGAAATTATATCTAAATTAAAATGTATTATTTAATGTGAGGGTATTTTGGAATTTCTTGGAAACATTGTTAGTACAGGCGAAGTGTTTGTGAAAGCAATATTATTGATTTATATGTTTTTTTTCCGAATTCAAGTTTTTCCGGAATTCTTTATTATTCCCTTATATTCTGTGGAGAAGCCATGTTTATGGCTGTTGAGAGAAGAAGAAGAGTTGGTTTGTTTCACTAATAGAATTAGAGAATTCTGAGAAGTTGTTATTTTTAAGGCGGCGGCGTCTGGTATGATTTTTTTCAATAATATTACAAAATAGATGATTAGATTATCTTTAATTAATAAAAATATATTTCTAAATATTATCGCTGCAAATGCATATTTCGGCGTTTCGAAAATGTGTTTTTTTTTATTAATTTATATCAGAATGTATGTACAAGACTACATTTTTAGGACGATTACTTATGTAAAACCTTTGTTCTTATATAAGAGTAATAAACTGAATATATTTTGGATTAATTAAAACAATAATTAATTAAATATAAGTATTAATCGGCGGGCCGCGGCCAAAAAATTCGTTTTCAGTGTCTTAGAAATTAGTATTATTTACGGAATATTTATATGTACGAGTATTAAGCTAGTACTAAGCTAAAACTGTACTAAAATAATTAAGAAATTTTCAATATTGATAAAGTTATAAATGTTTAAATTTGCAAAAAAAAATCGTTTTTAATGATTTTAAAACGCTTCTTATTCAAATAAAGAGATGATTTTAAACAATATATTGTATTTACTCCCACACTTTGAGTCTTCAACCACTATTTAGAAGTTAGTTTTTTTTATTTAAATCACGTTAATTACAATTTAAAAATAAAAGTTCCAAATTATGAAAAATGTTAACAAATGACGCAGTTTAAGAATCAATCTAATTATCGATGATTATCTAAGTTATCGTCCTAAAAAAATATATTCTAGTAGGTATATATGTGGGATATATAAAAGCAAAGGCAGCAAAATTAGAAAAAAAAATGTTTTTAATGTTTTAATGTACCGAGGATTACCAATTTTAAATTTCCTGAATTCTAAATTTTATGTATGTTCCCTTCCCAAATCATGTTTCCTATAAATTTATAGGCTATGTTTTCTATAAAATCTCGAATTCAGTACATTATAAATCGGTAATCCTCGATGACTGCATTAATCTTTTCTTTGGATATTGCTGCCTTTGCTTTTATACCATACATGCATTCCGATATGTGAAAAATAAAATCTCATAATTTCGAAAAAAAAAGTCAAAATGTGTATTTGCAGTGAATGTCCAGCCATTGAGAGAATGAACAAATAAGCAAGGCGTATGAAATCAGTCTTAGCGTAATGTATAAGATTGAAAAAGGGTCGCTTAGATGGTTGGGTTATGTAACACCAATAAATGAAGAGAAAATGGCAATATAACGCCAGTTTTGACGACACAGAAGACTCGTCATCACTTTCATACTAGAATGCGACCACTATAAATTGGCGTACGAGGGAGGGCGTCCCTGTCGCGTAACAGAAGTTTCCAGGGTGTAAATTTATTACACAATACATAACGTACAGAATGTCCGGTGACCGTTGTCGTAGCCTTTAACAGAAATTTGGTCGGGCAGCACTAAAGAAACCAAGCAGTACTGGCGGCCGTTCTATCTGTCAAACTGTCAGACGGTAATATCAGTCCATTATTTGCCTTTTCAGCTTCGCAAAACTTTAATACTTCATTGGCAATTGTTCTTGTACCATTCCGGACTGTTTAGGATGTTTTGGACATAATAATTCGGTGTATATTGGTAATCAAGATATCAAAGCTCCCGAGAAAATACAAAATTGAACTGAATGACAAGGCGAGGGTTACCGCCGGGTGCGGGCGGGGCGAGTTTTAGTTCCAAATTTGCCGCACGCCAATTTACGTTGGGCAAGCAATAGTTGTCCATTTAGTACCCCGATTCTTACTTTATCTGACAATTTTCTATTTAAAATTACTATATTTTGAGCGCTGTTCACTTTATCTTTTACACATGCCTTCCTTTCAATACTTCCCGAACATACTTCGCAAATATATAAACTCATCTATTTGTTCCTAACATTCATTGCCTGCTAGTATTTCACACGTTGTCTTACTTTTCTTTTCTTTTTACTCCCTTTCTTTTAACTTTAGTCTTTCTTTTAGCGTCTGCTTGCTTGTCTGTCGAAAAAACTTTGGATTGATTTTCAACCGTTTTCCCGTGATACAATCAAGCTGAAACATTGCAGGCAGACTCGTGGCGACGATAAAAATGATCTAACAAATTTTCGTTTAAAAAAATAATAATTATAGTATAATTTTGGATTTTCCGAATTTTATTATTACTCTCTTTCGTAGCGTCGCCCGACTCGAGCCCAACGCGTGGGGTAAGCGCCAAACCTGTTTCAACTAGTAAATGAGAAAGGAAGTATAATAAAAAATTGTTTTTTATGGGTTAGTTTTTTAACAATCATAATAAGGTTACTTTCCTTGCATACATCATTGCCAACACCAGTGCTTGGAAGTGAAGCCTGGAGCTGGCAGAGGAGAAACGAAAGTAGACTGAATGCAATGGAAATGAGATCATTCAGGCGCATGTGCGGCAAATCCTTGAATTTATAAATTTTTCGCTGTAGTTTTTCATTTTTGATTTTGTATGCCAAGAATAGGACATTGACTGAAGTTGCTTTACCATATCGCTAATTCTTGTTTATCTATCTTAAGATAGTTCTCGTGGCTCTGTTTTGAATTCTCAGTTTTATTTACCCATAAATAATATTGTTGAAGTTTTATTTACCCATAAATAATATACTAATTGCGAGGTTTTTAAGGTTAAGTTTCATTCTTCTTCTTCTGCTTCATCTAGGACTGCGTCCTGCCTTTGCTCGGAGCCTGTTTCTGGGATACAGATGTCCAGCAACTCGCCATCTTTTATGCGGTCTTCCTGGGAGTCTGGTACCCGACGGCGGCTTGTTCGCTGCTACGCTCACTACTCTCTCAGAACAAGCTCTCTCCACATGATCTCTTCAGTAACGTCTTCTAGATCTTCCCCATCGGACAATATCCTCTACGTCGCAAGTCCTTTGTATTTCGGAATTCCTCGCTCGATCTCGGATTGTCAGTCCCGCAATGAGTTGGAGTCTTCATCTCAGTTGTTCTCAGGAGATTTTTAGTTCATGACTGGGCGGACACAGGTCTTATATATTTTCACTTTGCATATGGTCGTTTCTCCAGACAGCATTTCTCAAGTATCCAGCAACAGTTGCGGCTTTGTTTGCTTGCTCTCTTCTTCGTAGAGGTCGTTACTGCTGGATATCTCGACACCCAAGTACTTGAAGCCCATTACTTGCTCAATTATTTTATCGTCAATTGCAAAAGCTTGCATCGTACTGGCTGTTTCGATATCACCATGCTCTTAGTCTTATCTACGGAGATTTTCGTGTTGAATCATTGTGAGGATGTATGAAATTTGTGCAGAAGTTTTTGAAGATCGTCTTCGGAGTTGGCTATTAATACCGCATAATCAGCATAAGATATTGTATCTATCTTTTTGTCTCCCATGTTGTAGCCTAGATTCATTGATTTGACATTTTATTTTATTTAATTTAATTCGGTCATCCAATAGGGAGACACAATTGCTTGATAAGATGAAATACAAAAAAAAAAAGTTAAATGTCTCCCCCAATTAAAGGATAACACAAACAGGACATAATCATAGATAAGTCAATTTGACAATGACAGATAAAACACCATTTAACCGATTGTTCCAAATTTAGCTTTAACATAGACATAAAAGGGCTCGTGATGTATATAACATACATGATCAGGGAGGGGGACAAGTTTCTAGTTCTGCCTCACCATATGACGATACTCTTCATATTTAGTGTTAAAAATATCTATTGAATTTAAGAGGTAATTATTATCTGAGCATATGCGTGGAATGGGAGACGATTTCCTATTGTTGGTTTGATAAATTGGAAGGGAAAAGAGATACTTCTGTCTGGTAGGTCGGAACGAGACGTGGAAAGCTAGCAAGCTGGTGATTTCAGGAGAATCAATAACGTTATGAATTATTTGGAAAAGAAAGGATTGGTCTGACAATATTCGCCTGTTTTCTAGAGTATCCAATTTATGAAATTTTATTGAGTCCAAATAGTTAAAATTCAAATAAAATTTGTAGTTAATACGCTTAAGTAAAGTTTTTTGAACGTTTTCGATTCTGTTAATATTAAAGTTATATGTTGGTTACCATATTGTTGAGTAAAATTCGAGGTGAGGTCGAATACAGGTTATGTATAGTCTCCTTCTATTAGCTTATCCATGATGATATGGAATAGGAAGGGGCTCGAGCTATCTCCCTGTCTGATGCCTACTGCGGCTGGGGTTTCTTTCGATAGATCACTGTTTACCTTTCATTCTTATTTAGCATAATTTTTTGGCTATTTTTTTCTTCTCTAACCATAAAATATGTTTGTCGAATCTCAGTTCGTCGTCAATCGTTTCTCCTAAATATTTGTTTTCATTCACCACTTTAATGTATTCATTATTTATTCGCAATTAATGATCATTACTTTTTCCATTACCAATAATCATGAATTTGCTATCGGCGACGTATAATTTTAATTTATTACTATTTAATCATACAGCTTCTTAATTGATTCTGAATTTTATATACACATTCATCAATATTATTTCCAGTTATGTATATTTATATTTCGTCTGCAAGTAATTTCATTTCGCAATTTTCAAGACATTTTGTTATTTATTTTATATCAACGGTTTACACCTATTACAATAAAAGAAACTTATATATATCTAGATGACAGTGATCTGCTTACATGATCATTTAAAAATGTATACATATGAAATTTAAAACACAATATCTGTCTGTACAAGTACATAAATCACAAATTAAGTAAAGACAATTAAAAGTGTATATCAGTAAGAACAAAGACATGTATTCATAGATGTATTAACAAAGTTTTATCAAATAAATTAACGGTAAAGTGTTCGTTAAGGAGATTTCGGTAACGACTTAAGTTAATGTTGAGAATATCTGCAATTTGTGCATACTCGTTTCCTAGGATGGAAAGTCTGTGATCGTGGAGTATTTTTGGTGAGATGTGTTGCTTTTGTTGCAGTGAAAGAATGCTTGTGAAAGGGTATTTCTGGCACGTATGTGAAAAGATATGGATGATAAGAGTTCCGGAGAATTCAAGTTATAATAATGAATTATTTTGTATAGATATATGAGATCAGCGAGAATATGTTATTCATCATCTTCTTCTTCCTAGACCGCTAGTCGGATTTACTTGGTGTCAATCGTTCCTTCTAGTCTCTAGACTATCGTAGCCAAGCATACCCTGGAGGAACTCGGTTGGGTAGAGCCAAGGATAATGCCCGTACTCTCATGTAGAGATATCTCAGAAACTTCTTTTGGACTTTCTTCACCGTAAGAGCCACTCTCGAGTTTACTTCGCATCAAGGAGTTGTAAAGAATTCTCAGTACGCGGGTATTCTCGAAAACCCTGGCAGTACGCAGAACAAATCCTAACATTCTCAAAGCATTACCACTGATCGTCTCTATGTGAACGTGAAATGTTAGGTTGCTTACAAATCTAACACCTAGATCCTTAACATTAGACGTTCGTGTCATATGGTCTTCTGGGCGTATCTGGATGTGACCATACCATCGTAGACGTTTTTCTTTAGTCTTGTCTTTAATAGGGGAGTCATTCATGTCTTTATTATGTTATTCATATAAATAATAAATAATACAGGATCAAACATCGATCTTTGTACGCTGTGGTGCATCCACGCCAAAGGCCTTCTATGTGATTCGATGGCGGAGTATCTTTGACTCCCAAGAGAGGTCGTTGGCCTTATGTTTACGATCTTGGCAAGTAGTTAAAAAATTGTGACCTTAACCTTCGATTACGGACTCTCGGACTTGGAATGTGGTACGGTATAAAAAATTGCAACGGTGCACGCACTGGCGTAGCGAGCAATGGCAGGATTATAAATGTAATAAAAAGCAAAAAATAAATTTTCGTACATTTTTTTTTACCACTCTCCAAATAAGAGGTGGGCGCGTACGATTTGATATAGATGAAGGGAAAACGCCCGCGATTTTATTTGGAGAGTGAGGAAAACATTTTTGTCTGAGCATTTATTTTTTCTTTTTTTACGCGTGGTTTATATTTTTTTTTTTTTGTAATATAATGTAATGGAATGGCAAGTAGAAGGAAAAGCGCACTAAACAGTAAGAAAATAGAATGGGTCTGGACTGGTTAACACACACGAAGCAGCACAAGATAGGGAAATATGGAAGCACCTTGTCGAGTCTTTGGGCCCCCGACCCTACTAGGACAAGGGGGTGAAGATGATGATGAATGATTAAGACCAGTGTTTTTCTATCTGTGGGTCGCGACCCCCAGGGGGATCGCCAAATGTTACTCGGAGGGTCGCGGTCATAAGCCAGATAAAAGTAAAAAGTTAGGGTTGTAAGTCATATATTGCAATAAAAGTACAACATTTTCAGCGAGAAGGCTGTGCCTGTTTATTTTTTAACAAATTGTCAAGCCGTGGTCGTATTTTTGAAACGTTAACAATCAAACCGTTTTATCATTAAAGCCTATTTTACTTCTCTTCTTAGTTTTTATATTTATCATTGAAGAGGACGTTACGTCACGTAGGCAGGAAGTGGCGAAAGGCACGAATCACTTTAAAGCTTCTCTTTCCAGCTCTGGATATGCTTCTTTTCTCTTCATGCAGAAGATATCAAACAATCTTTAAGATTTTCTTTCATCTTCATGGATGACAGCCCGACCAGTTGTACTGACATATCCAAAAGAGGATTTAGCACCCATGTTTGCCAATGGGCAGCTTCAAAATCCAGTAGAAGATAATTATTTTAATGTTTTTTAAACCATTGACCTGTTTTATTATGGACCTGAGGGGGTCGCCATTTTTTTACTTGCAAAGGAGTCTCGTCTTCAAAAAGGTTGAAAAATACTGATTTAGACAATAACGTTGTATGTCATGCCCACCTCGACAAAGGATTGTCCTAGTGTGGGAGTACTATTATATTAATAAATACAACATGTTAATAATAAGTAACAAAAAAAGTAACCCATAAAAACCAAGTTTTTATTATACTCCCTTTCTCATTTACTAGTTGGAACATTTTTTTTCGCTTAACCTACGCGTTGGGCTTCGGTCGGGCGACGCTACGAAAGGGAGTAATAAAAAATTTCCAAAAATCCAAAATTATACTACAATCAGGTTTCGCGTCTGCCAGACGCGTTGAAATATTTTCATACAACTTAATAACTTGTATGAAAAAGCCATTCAAAATTTGAAAAATCCAACAATGTATTAATTTTTTTTAACGAAAATTTGATAGATCTTCTTGATCGTCGCCACGAGTCTGCTTGCAAAGTTTCAGCTCGATTGGATCGCGGGAAAGGGGTTTAAAATGGATCCAAAGTTTTTCGTCAGACAAGAAGACAAGCAGACGCCACGAGTTAATATAAAGGGAGTAAAAAAATAACAGGCCGTAATTGTTGACGGCGAATTTTATGACTACGAAAATGGCGCTTTTAGAATGCCACCAGTATAAATTGGCGCGCGAGGGAGGGCGTCCCTGTCGCGAAACAGAAGTTGCCAGGGTGTAAATTTACTACACAATACATAATATACAGTGTCCGGTGCATTGACAAATATATTTTATGATATTATAATAGAAATTGGGTCGGACAACACTAAAGAAACAAACCAGTATTGGCGGCCGCTCTATCTGGAGTCCTATCAAACGGTAATATTGGTCCATTATTTGCTTTTTCATCTTCGCAAAACTTTAAAACTACATTGGCAATCAAAATATATTAATATCATAATATCAAAAAAATATTTTTTCTTGAAAGATTGAGAAAAAAATTGAATAAAAATAGTGCAGAGTTAATATACAAAACTATAATATCTCCTCGCATCAACTATTGTGCTACAGTCTTGTATCTGGCCAATGAAGGAAACATCGAGAAACCACAAGTGATGCTAAACAGGGCAATGAGAATCATATTAAAAAAGGAAATACACCAGAATTGAAGAAATGAGAAGAGCACTCAATTGGATGGAAATTAAAAAAATACTTATTTATAACGTTCTCATATTTATACACAAAATTTTCAATAACAAAATGCCAAAATATTTTTTGAACAAAATTACTGCAAATAGTGATGTGCATACATATAACACCAGAGATAGGAATAGAATAAGATTACCATATAAGAAAAAATTATATACACAGAATTGTCTAATGTACAGAGGAGTAAAAACGTACGATGAGATGCCAGAAAGCATGAAGAATATAAATAAGATGAATATATTCAAAAACAAATGTTATAATTACTGTTAAAATAGTAATGAATTGTAGAGCATTAGATTTATTATTAATTATAGATTTTACCATAGATTAGATTAGACGTAAATGTAAATATGTAGGTTATTATTGATAGTATATAAGTAATAGATTTAAGAATATAAAATCTTAAATACTAGTTAATATACAATGTAATCAAGATGTCACAGCTCACGCGCAAATACGAGATTGAGCTGAATGCCAGGGCGACGGGTTACCGCCGGGTGCGGGCGGGGCGGGTTTTAGTTCCAAAGTCGCCGCGCGCCAATTTACGTCGGTCAAGTTCTTAGTAAGCAATGGATGCTTATGACGCAAATCATCTTGAAATTTTCATATCTAGTAGATTTCCTCTAGTTGAGCTGGTCGTTGTCTGCTAAGTCAGAATAAACACAGATTTGGAACTGCCGAGTATATCCAATCCTGCCGCGCCCGAGCGCTGCCAATAACAATTTCATAATTCATCTCACTCCGGGTGACCCTGGGAGGCAGGGCCGGCTTGGTCTACCTTTTTTAAAAAATTAAGAAGAAATTATATTATTCTTATTTGTAACTCTCGATGACGGTTTCTGGTTGCGTGTCACCCGTCAATAATGACGGAAAAAATTATTGAAGGGGTTATACGCAGTCAGGAGGTCGAAAAAAGCGATTTTTTCTGCATAAACGTTTTAATTTATTAATGTAAAAATTTATAAACAATATTGTGGTAACTTTTAACATTATTCACATTTTTTAATTTTTTTTTTATTAAATTTATTTGGTAAATGTACAAACTTAAGAATGTATTCAATATATAACATACATACGGAACATCTAAATTCTCGCACAAAACTAGAGAAGTGGCGATTTTTTATGTAATGTTTGAATGTTTTTAATAATATTTTCAAATTGTTGCCTATTTTATCCTATTAGCCACACTGTCAGTTGTTTTCTGAATCGATACATGGTTTTATTTGCTATCTGTTTTTGTATTTTATTGTAGATAAATTTGGTATTATTCAATAAAAATTAAAAAATATAATGATCAGCATAATGAACACTCTGCACGCGTCCCAAGTTCTTTAAGATGTTTGGTTATTTGTGAGCAGTCAAATCAAAGACATCCACAACTTGAAATTTACTATGTTGTAGAAAAACGTTAAATAATTGCTAATTAACTGTTTTTGATAAAATTTCCGGAACCGGCCCTGGCATTTTTAAATTAAAAGATCTCAAGTCTAAATTAATTTTAATTGGCTAACGCAAATTAGGTCCATGTTACATGCAGGTTTAGATTGACAGCGGATCAAGTAAACGAGGATCTGTCAGCATGACGTTGATGGATTGTTATGACGTCATTGTTCAACATTTTTCTTGTATTATTTTTTCATTTTTGTTCGGTCACTAATTTCACTCATTGTTAAGGTTTGTGAGCAAAATTAACAATTTTACTCACTTCTTCTTTTGCGTTCTTTTATCACATGTTTGTAAGGAAAGATATCATATTGAATTTTGGGACCGAATGATGAATTGTCTGGAAACTGAAACAAACCCCCCCCCCATGGATTTGAAAATTTATATTATTATATATAAATTAATTCACTTAATTAGTACTATAATTAGTTCACTTCATGTAGTTTATACTACAAATGTAGTGTAAACTTTGTAGTCTTCAAACTGGTGAACGTGTGTGTGTTTATTTATTTATTTTATTTGTTTACGCCCATTATAGGCTTTTACAAAAGGAATATAACATAATATTCAAAAAGCACATACATTAAACAATATCAGTTTTAAGCAACAAAATATAAAAAGTATCAGGTATAGCACCAAAACATGAGTATAAAAATTAAATATATAAAGTGCAGAGCAGCAAAATGTATAAAAAATATATACTACCCACCATTGCATGTATATATTAACAGTTGAAGTCAGTAACGAAGCAGTATTGCCTCTTTAAGTGTGAACCTTACTTCCTCCAGACTGTCGTTGAAAACGTCAACCATACAACCAAATTCATTTGCAGTCCCCAATATTCTGCTAATTACAGAATTTGACTGATAATAATTAGTATTGGAATTGTGGCAATGAAATGTGACAATTTATCGAGTTCTATGTAAGGACGGCATATTATAATTGATACATGCTACAAAGTCAGGGCTGTTCAACATATTATTTACAATTTTGTAAAGAAGAACTATGTCATGTTGTGTTGTAGTCTTCATTTTGAAATGTAGTTTTTCCCTTCGCCACAACGTGGCGCTACTCCCCCCCCCTTCTACTCGAGCTACGCAACAACGGAGCTTACTTTCCTAAAATCCGTCGTATTACGAACTTGCACCCCTAGCATCCTTTGGCTCCCATTTATGCATTCTTCTTTCCACAAACGTGACAAAAATACTTCACTCACTACTTATATCGAATTATATCTGCTTTGAAGGAAATTTGTCTGCTTATAGCGTGTTGTATCCGCTTGTTGAATTTCAGTCTTTCTGTACATCAGTACTAGGGAATGCAATCCCGAGTCGGTATTGCTCTTTCGGGATCCCTTGAGAATAGAATTTCCAATCCCGTGGGATCCCTATGGATCGGGATCTCGAAAACTTTTGTTTTTTTGTTTGTTTATAGAGCTGAATAGCAATTAACGACAATGTCTTGCATTTTTATATCAGCAATATAATAAAATGTGCATTATTAATCATTGCATTAAAGTTTTTGTAGGCGTTTTTCCAAGCATCAATCAGTCAATGTAGTAGAGTAAAAACTACTAACTAGTAGTAGTTTTTATTACTGTGTTAGGTTGATAAAATACAGCAAATATTATTCAAAGCTATTTTCATTATTTGAATGTGACATGAACATTAATTTTAAGTACTTACAAAAAGCTCTATGGACATATAGAATTAAACATACAAAACATAAAAAATGCTGATCAATCCCGATAAAATTTCCGTCCGATTTTTCGGTTCGGGATTGATCTCGTAAAATGCCTCGAGATCTCGCGGAATCCCGATCTCGCCAGATCGGGATTACATTCCCTAGTCAGTAGTGATGCAGCGTGCAGTCAGTATCTTACATTGGTAAAATTATTTTCAAAAATGTCACTACTTATGTATTTATTCTTCAGAGTTTTTTGGTTTTGTTTTTTCTGGGATACACTGCCGTGTTTTTACAACCTTTTTAGATCCCATTCAGATCCCGGGTCTGATGCAGGATAAATAAATAAACAACCTGTTAGTTTATAATATTGTAACTAGGCTAAAAAAAGAATCGCGCACTTTCGTCAAAGTGACAGTTGAAGTTGAAGTTGGCACAATACTGCCGAAGGATCTGGAATCACCTCCGACTTTCGAGAAGCATCTTCAAAAGTCTGGAAAACACGGGAAACGTCTCGAAATTTCAATAACAGCATTAGCCATTATAAATACGACACGCGGGATTAAGTTTGGAGTTATTTTTCCGTGCGCGTCTGACAGCGATAACAGAAGCGAAGGTAGCCGCGAGTCGCGAGTTGCCTGGACGGCCAGGCGGGCGAAGATTCCGGAAGATAAACCTAAGAAAAATTAACAAGTGAGGAAATTGATGGAATATTCTAGTGAACAGTGAATAAAGTGTCAAAGCGAATATAAAGTGTCTTTTTACGAGTGATAAATTTGCGAAACAGTTAATTTAAGGAATAGCGTTACATTTAATAGTGATGTACGACTTTGTACATTAGTTTAATTAATTAATCGGTATTCAATAAATCCTGTACTAAATCCCAGCGTTTTCATTGATTCATCCCGCAGCCACAACACGTGACAATATATTTGATTTCTCTAAATATAAAAAAAAAAAAAAAACAGGTTCACCAAAAAAAGGACGAAATGACGGCCATACATATTCGTATTGAACCACGCACAAGACACCCGGATATCTTTATAATAAATATGATAATAATATCTTTATATCGTATACGAAACCCGGAGTTCTTTAGAATAAGCCAGCACACTAATAATGTTGGTTACTTTTCTCCCATCACAAGGTTGTGTCGCACATATAATATGTATTGTGCTGACCCTAACATTGGTGCTGATATTTTTGCAGATACCTTATCATCGTTCAAAAACTCACTCATACACAACATCCATTTTCTAAACGATGACCTGAACCTATAGATCCATTAAATCAATTATTTATTATATATTAATCGCACTACATTCAAACACTAAATATACAATACACATAAATGTACATGTAAAATATACTTAAATGAAAAAATTCATGCTACTAGAGCGTGCCGAAGACACTTGTAATTGGGATAATGGGCATAGTCTTCATTTATAATGTTTTATTATTAGAGATCATGTACTTATTATCCTGTTAGTGTCTCTAATAAATAAATAAAAATAAAAAGTCGGCATCCTAATAATCAAATACTTTTTTTTCACATTCAATCACTTACCATTATTTAGTTTTAATATTGTTTATTGCTTACCACTATTCATTAATTAATTTAAAATAATTAACTTAAAAATATCTTATCTAACTTTGTTCCTAACATCTGTGAATCTTTTTAATGGTGTATGAAATGAACAGTATGCTTTTACATTATAATGTTAAAAAAAAATGTTATGATTCCCAAATAAATAATGTTGGTTATTTTTCTCCCAACACAAGAATGTGTCGTAGATATAAAATGTATTGTGCTGATATAAAAAATGACGTTAATATTCTTGCAGATACACTTTCTTAATTTACAGTCAATATTATATTGACAATAACCTGACCTAGAACCCTAATGATCAGATTCACTAATTAATTAGTTAATCCATTATAATCAATTAATTAATTAAAGTATGGGAAATTAGTTGGTTAATGAGCTCACCAAAAGATAGAAAGTTTCCTAACGAAGTGATTTTGTATGCTAACTAACTAACTAACCATCACGCCGTTTCCCCGCATGGGTAGGCAGAGAGGATTGAACGCCACACTCTTCTATCCTGGCACACCATTTTTGCCTCGGCCACATTCATACATCTTCTCATACACGATCTACGGTTGTTTCGGCTTTTAACAGGGCCATCCTCAAATACTTGTAGTACCTGATCGTGCCAGGTCTTTCGCGGACGCCCTCTATTCCTGTTGCCTTCAACATTCGCCTCATATATTTTCTTAACCATCCTTTCCTCGTTCATACGTTCCACATGACCAAACCATCTCAGCACTCCTTTCTTTATTCTATCTACCACACTACAGCCAGCATTGCATTCACTTCTAATTTGTTCATTACTCACTCTATCGACCAAAGTTTTTCCACACAAGCATTCAGTCTACTTTCAGTCCTCTTTTGCCAATTCCAGGCTTCACTTCCATACATAAGGGTTGGCACTAGAACGCCATTATGTACCGCTAGTCTTGCTTCTTTTGACAGATTCTTATTGGCCATAATTGCATTTAGTGCACCATTAACTTTGTTTCCCGCAGTTACTCTCCTTTCGATATCATTCTCAGCCTTGCCGTCTCTACTAAACATACTTCCCAAATACACAAACTCGTTCACTTGTTCTAAGCATTCGTTGTTTATAATTACATCACACTTAGTCACTCTTTCGTCTCTCTCGAATACCATCACTTTCGATTTGCTGATTTGATTTTTGTATGCTGGGTAACATTAAAACTTAAAGGTAGAAAATTATATTACATAAAAACATGTAATATAGCCGCTTATGTTTAAATGTACCAAAAAGTAAAAAATAAATTTTCGGACAAATAATTTTGCTTCACTCTCCAAATAAAAGCGTAGGCGCTTTCCCTTCATCAACAATATAATTATTCAATCTATTTCAATATCGTAAGCGCCCCCCTTTTATTTTGAGAGTGATGTAAATATTTTTGTCTTAAGAGTTTTTTTTGGTTTCTGTCTTCTGGGGTAACGTGCCGTGTTTTTACTACCTTACGATTTCGGATCGCATTGCAGGGTTCATCATCGGGACCTGCAATGGGATCCGAAACGTCGGCCAGAGAGGTCAGATATACACGGCAGAATATCCCAGAAAACTACACGCAGAAGACTCTTGGCAGTGGCTGCATCGTCTATTATTTCGATTCTGCATATATTCAAGAAAAATTTATTACCTCTTTTGTCAATGAAGCTATCATAATCACATCTGCCCATCGCGAGACATGCACTTCTAATTATCACTTGGTCCAAAATTAGATGCAAATTGTTTGCATATCATGACGTCCTCAGATTGAATGCTGTGTGACGTAAAAATTCTCCATTAGACTTCGAGAGATATTTTGGGACTCTTTCATTTTCAATATGTGCTCTGACATTATGCTTTTTAAAATTTTTTGTTCTCGTAACTCAAACAATACCGTAAGTATTAAAAATAATACTCGTGCGTATCACTATGATCTTCACATTTCACATTTAAAAGGAACATTCTTGCACTCAATTCAAAGAAAAATGTATCAAATGCAGGTGTACTCTTTTCATTGCAAAATTATGATGGAAAGTCACACAAAAACGATCTTTTGGTACACGTGAGAACAAAGGGAGTGTCTATAAACCATGTGGTTCTATTTTAAACTCTTTTGATTCCCCCCCCCCCTCCCCCCACGTAGCCATAACGTGGCTTTTGCTTCGGCCCCCCTTCGCGTGGAATGCAGTTTTTTTCCTATTAATTCCAGAAGACATTTTGTGCTGTTTTCTTTTCTAAATTATCTAAATTATTTTTAAATGATTGGGTATAAAGATATTTTCTTAATTAATAAGAGCCAAAAATACTATATGATTAGTGATGCAACGAACACGAATACGAATACTCGTATTCACCGAACATCATCACGAATATTAAAAACAAACTATTTTAACTGAACGCAACGTAAATTACGGTTTTATCCGAACACACCTACGCACTCTGTTATCGGGGATTCTTCTAACATTGAATGGATGGATTTGTTGAGTTCTCAAGTTGTCAATTGTTACTTGTTTCACAGCATCTATAACATGAGTTCTTTCATCTAGTTTCGTTGGGTTATTAGTAGGTTAGGTGCTCATTTCATGTAGTTTTTGTTTTGTAATACGTATTGTTCGTTCAATTTTATCTCTGTTGTAAAAGTGTTAACTCTTATAATATAATTTCAAATCAAATCTAGCAACATGACCTCTCGCAAGCGTGAAAAAAGTGATATTTATTTTCGACCGCTGGGAATGTACAAACGGATGAAAGAAATGTGCTTTTTGAACAAAAATTTACCGGTGGTAACTTTTAATTATTAAATCTCTAAGTTCAAAAAGAACAGGGGTGTATTATTTATTACCTTGTTGAATTATTCGTTTTCGTATTCGTGAAAGTAGTATTCGTTGCATCACTAAATATAATTATAAAAAAACATATAAAGCAACGATATATTTTTTTTATTTATTAATAATTATAAAAATTCTGACTCAAATGGTGACACTAGTTACTCTTGCATTTGTCAATGATTGGGAATTATGTTATTCGGTTACAGCCAAGGCATTCTTTTCTTCTTGAGGTTCCTCTTCGAACACAATGAAGTTTTCTCCATCAAGCCGCTCTACAGTCGGCTCGGGCGCATCAAGTTTACAGCCAGCTGCACATGTAAAGATGTATGCTACTTTTTATCGGTGCAAACCGATCTGCGCAGTTTTATGGTTCGCATACGCTGTACCGTTTTAATTGTGCCTAATAAAATAAACGAAAGAATGAAGTAGCTCGACTCTGAACCCTCCCCCCCCTCCCCCAACGTAGTCCAGTGTAGCATTCCACCTCACCCCCCCCCTTAATCAGGCCGGAAGCCCACTAACACTGTACAAAAAATGACTTTTTTAACTCAATTTTTTTTAAATGTGTTGGATAGTTTTGCACTCAGGATGCGATGTCTGAATAAATTTGCTACCCAAAATAAAATAATCCATGAAATTTTATTTTAATTTAGTTTAGCACAAACACAGGCACGACATACATGCTCATAATTTTTGTACATGATGTATGGCATAATGTGTGGGGTGTAAAGGCAAGGACAGCAATAACCAAATAAATTTAAAAAAATATTGAATGCAGTCACTGAGGATGACTAGTTTAAAATTGTGCTGAATTATAGATTTTCTATGTCTGTCCCTTCCAAAATCATGTTTCCTATAAAATATAGAATTCAGTACATTATAATATTAGTAATCCTCGATGATTTTTTTTTGGGTATTGCTGCCTTTTCTTTTATACCCCACACGCCATCTCAATTATATCACGTTGTCACGTGTAATGGCTCCGGGAAACAAATGAAAACACTGAAAATTAATTTGCGACTTTTTAATTAGTTGTTCGAAGAATATTTTTTCTTCTTCTGTATGAAGGCTTGAACTTTGTGGTGACATTATTATTAAAATAAAACACAAATTACTTTGTTTTCACCACTATATTAGATTAAAAAATCTACATGTTTCGAGAACAATGTTCTCTTCATCAGGATTATTGTGTACTAATCTTAAAAGTTGAAACAAGCAAATATGTTACGGTGAAGGAGCGGTTGAGGGGGTTGGTGAGGGGAGGGGGGGGTTCGAGGTGTTGATTATTATGGGTCATTTGGAATGTTAAGTGGAAAAATATTCAAAATAGGATTGTGCAAAAATTTCGTCTGTGTATTTATTATATTAGACTTAATATTAATTAACATTTTTCCTAATTTCGAGTATTTCTAAATTATTTATTTGAGGTATATTATAGTTGAAATGTAAATTTCAACTATAATATACCCCCTCAACCGCTCCTTCACCGTAACATATTTGCTTGTTTCAACTTTTAAGATTAGTACACAATAATCCTGAAGAAGAGAACATTGTTCTCGAAACATGTAGATTTTTTAATCTAATATAGTGGTGAAAACGAAGTAATTTGTGTTTTATTTTAATTTTTAATTAGTGATTAATTAAATGACTAAACAAAGTTAGCAAGAAAAATAATACATTTTTATAGTTTTAATAGACTAGACAGAAAGTATAAACTATGTGTAATATTAAATAAAAAAGATTCCAAAATTTCTGGCCAAAAACGACACGGTTATGATGCCTCACCTTCCGTATTCGCCGGTCAGAAGAAGCTCAACGCGACAATTGCACTCCAGAAGTGCTTTAAAGTGCAGAAAATTGAGAAAAGCTCTGGCACAAGTATACGTACATACATATGTAGTTTGAAGAAAGTGTGTGTTCAAAGTTTTTTTTGTCGCAAAAAATTGTTTGCCAAGAAAACTGTACGCACTCGAATTTTAACCGACACACAATTTTACTGATAAACTTCGCGATATTAAAATGTACCCAGATACTTTTTTTGAATGAACGGACAACGGTTTTAAAAATGGCCTTTACATTCAGATATATATAAATAAATTTCTGTACCCAAAAATACACCGAACGACCGAAGAATTTTCTTGTATACGTCATAAACATCAACTCGGCCACTTTACTGCCGTTTGAATTGCGCCTGCCACATTCATTTGGGAAAACTGTACGCGTAGTGCGTTTAGATAGTTTATGTTTATCTCACCGAAATTTACAGGCGTCGTACGGTAGACCTAACTGTCGGAAATATGAAAAATCTAATAAACAAAAAAAAAAACAATAGACCAACTAAATTAAAATATAGTACAGGGTGATTTCTTTAGAGGTAGAGATCTTTAAAATGCAATAAAAAACGTCGAAATCGTGCTGATGTGGCTCTATTGGAAAGATAGTTTAATGCCATTAGGTTTAAATGTGATATACTACGAATATCAAAATAAATTTTCAATTTTTCATGTACGTATGCAATGCAAGTCATGGTGAAATGGCAAACCGAACTGAGCACAAATCAGCTGTCATATTGACTGTCGCTGTAAAAATTGTTGCCGATTCGAAAAACAAACTTGTAAAAAAAAAACTAATTTAAACACCTCTTATTTCAAAAATAGATGTCTCATTACCAGCGGCTGAATTTATACTGGTTCATGGGGAAGACAAATTTCAACCACACATGGCGTTAGTGTAAGTCAAACTGAAATGAGTTGCACAAATAACATATATACAACTTCCAAAAATTTGATACATGTGCCAATCATGGTGTGGTGGTCCAGAGCAGTCGCGATTCTATCCGTACGCACTCAGCCGCCATCCACCAATCAGGGCTCGGTGCAGCTAACCCTATCCCGGCCATAGGTACAACCACTCTGTCGCCGGCCGCCGTAGCATTAGCAAGTAATATTTCTGTACTCAACAACACATCTGTAAATTGTTACCAATAAAACCCACAGATAACCGTGAGCACCATTTGCGCCCTGTATCCTTCATAATGAACATAATCTATAAGATATTATTTATATTTTTGTTTAAGCAGGGAAATAAAATAATCTAAATATATTAAAATATGTCACCACAAAGTTCAAGCCTTCATACAGAAGAAGAAAAAATATTCTTCGAACAGTAAATATATTAAATTGGTTGTCTATCTGTAACGTTCGTAACTTGCTGGAATTGCGCTAGAATTACAACAATAACACTGATGAGATGCAGGCGCCCGAGTGTGACACGCAAGGGTCGCTCATTTTCATATTATTATTTTATTGTGTAAGTATTAGTTTTAAGCGAATAAACTCAATTGTAAAAAACGAATGCTTTTCCATTCGTAAATTTTCAGCTTAAAAATCCTGCAATTATTATGTCCCGTGATTTTTTACGGGTGCGCGGCTAGTATAGTATAAAAGTAAACACATCTATAATATATCTTGGTTAATGAGAATCCCTTTGGGGACAAAAATCCTGATTTTGTCTTCTAGAGAAATTCGAACATACTCGAAATATTCTGAACAATTATACTAGGTATATTCTGAAGTACCGCTTGTCGGATTTCAAACAGAAAAAATATGAATAGTACAAAAAATGCACAAAGAATGCCAGGCGACGAACACACACGTGTACCGTGTGGCCAAAAAGCTAGACCAGACGCATGTGCTCACATCGTAGAAATAGCACTCCCTCGCGGCTCTCAAACGGTGGCGCGCGGGGCTAGGAGCGCCCCCTCGGTGTGTTAGTTCGCTTTGATGCGTCAAACTTTTCATTCTGTCCTTTTGATGCACGTCACTGCACTGTTCATTTTAAATCATCGCAGTCGGCATAAATCCATTTTTAACATGATTTTATTTAACTCTCTTTGTCTGATGTTTGTTTGTTGTGGTGGAATCTTGTATTTGATTTTTCACCAACTTCCCGACCAGCTAGAGCTCTGGAATTTTCAACATTTACGTAAAGTGGATAAGTATATGTTCAAGAACACATTCATATTTGTGAAGTTGTAATTTTTCAGAACAAAGTTCTGCGAAATTATAAAAATAAATGAATTAATCAATTAGAAAGACATACAGAAAAATCTAATTCACGAAAAACTACCGTATCAAAAAAGTGTATTGCTCTATGGACAAAAATAAAAATTAATCAATTAATAAAAATGAGAACTACATATAAGGTCGATATATTCACGGAAACATAGAGGGCTGCTATAGCTTAGTGGTCAGAGCACCGGCCCCGGAAAGGAGGTGACCTGGGTTCGAATCCCGGTAGAGCCCTAATACTTTTTCGTGAATTAGATTTTTCTGTATGTCTTTCTAATTGATTAATTAATTTGGTTTTGGATAACTATACTTTATTATACATTTACGATGATTTTCGATCATAATTTAGATTAAAATTAATTATTATGTCGAACAAGCCATTGAAAATTTTGTTTTGAACATTAAAACAACGTGTTTAATTTTTGGATACCGCATGGGTGACGTTAAAAAATCGATTACAAATGTATGCAAAGAAAGCGTATAAAGGCAGGAGGGGTATAAAAACAATGGCAGGAATATCCCACTGGTGAGATAAATACAAACAATGTCACTACCAAGGAAATTTCTCTGGAATCCATGAATCCTACATCTTATTAGAAATAAGTTTTTAAATACAATTGCAACCTTAGTTTTTCTTTTATATACGTGTATAAATAAATTTGGTATATATATAATTTATTATAAATTATAAATTTGGATATGCTGTGTTTGCTACCAAATGATGAGCATTGCCGCTTTTGCTATTTACATAATTGGATGTTGCTGTCTTTGCTACGATGTTTCAGTCTAAAATAGACATGAACTCTCACATTATTATGTAGGAGCCATTTTGTCTAATGACACATCTTTGGGAGTTGATTGGTTGAAGTGGATATTGCAGCCTACTAGCTGTAACCCTTCAAAAATGACGGCACTTTTACATGCAGGGTCCTAAAGAATAAGTATTTACTTATTTATAGCCGACACCCGTGAAATAATAATGACGACTTTTATCAAAATATTTTAACTTTTTTATATTTCCTCTGCCGGCAGTTAAATATACTATTCTAAACCCTGGCGACGGTACATGAAATGTTTCGCTATATGTACTTTATTTTTGATGGGTAATGCAGACTCGGCGATAGCAACATCTTTATCGTTGCCGCCTTCGGGTTTTCTAGCCCCATCTCCGGCCGTTTAATTTCGTTTTTTTACCCGTGAATTCTAACGAAATTACGGACCTTACACGAAGTTACAGGGATAGACAGACGGACTAAATTATCAAGTTTGATTTGGAAACATGATTTTGGAAGGAGATGGAGAGTATATTTTTTATAAAATGTCGAATTCAGTACATTCTAAATTAGTAATTCTCAGTGACTGCATTATTTTTTTTGGATTTTGATGCCTTTGCTTTTACACCCCTCAATTTTAATTAATTAAACTTCAAATTCAAAAATCCAAACGTCGCGAAAAAAGACACATAATTAATTATGAACCAAATATATTCCAAAAAAGGGACCGATCATTTAGAGTCAGGAACGTCTTCATTTTGGCGGGATGCGCAGTGAGTACAAAATATTTGTAGAATAAGTGGATCAACTGGTGCGTGGAAGAGGATCAGAATGCGCAAGTTGCGCAACCAGAAAATACGGTCTCCATCTAAACAATCACTTTATATTAATACAACATTCCGGCGCTAGAGTTGTCGGCTTGTCAGATGCCAAAGCGATTCTGAATTTGAAAAGTAGCCAGGATTTAAATATTGGACGTCCCACTAAAAGTGCATACATTTTACACTTGAAATATAATATGCAGTTTTAATGGTCGTTATTAATCCCAGTAATAATAATCTTGTCTGTTTGTCTGTCTGTCTCTATTTTCCTGTAAAGTCCGTCATTTTTGTTCGAACTCACGGCTGAAACTGCGGCACCCTACCGACGTTGCCGCCACCGCATCTGCTTGAGCCGTCAATAATTAATTGTTAAACGATTTCCATATTTGTTAATCCAAAACAAATATGGAAATCGTTTACTTATTAAATAAATATTGACAAAATCAGATTGACATTTATTTGTTTTTATGGTATATTTTATTTTAAGTATTTAACAGCTGTTCTTTTTCCTTTTCTTCTTCATTATTTTTAATTATTTCTCTTTTTCTTCCTTTTTCTCCTTTTTATATTTTCTCTCCATGTGCCCCAATATAACGTATATGTAATTTGCATATGTGGCGAACTAGGTATTGCACTAACAACCTGGTTACGCTGGAATAAACACATTATTATTATTATTTCATTATTTTGCTCTCCTGTAAAGTTAGAAATAATCACTAACGCCTTTCTTTCTACATTTGGCTTTCTTCCCTCGATATATACTAGGGTTTAGCAAACACGCGAACCATTAACATTATGTTCAGTGATTATTCACGGTTGATTGGCTAGCGACTAACTGAATTACCATCACGTCATTTTCTTTGGCGGTATTTGCCTCCACGTTCATGCGTCGTCGCATGCAAGCTCGATTATTGTTAAGGCTCCTAATAGAACCATCTTCAAATATCTGGTTAACCTTTTTTTTATTATTTATTTATTGTAATCTGTTCACGTGTTTACAGGCATCTTTGCAGTTTGTACGCAATACATTACAGGATATTAAGACGACATTACTTAATAGTCTTTGCTTTAATAATTTAGAATAATATAACACAATATTAAATTCCAAATTAAGTTATCATCATTTTTCACATTTTACTATGGTATTTCTTTGATAATTTTTTGCCCGGTAGTTTTTAAAATAGTTTTGGAACTAGGTATGCACAGTTTGGTCCTGTTTCCTTAAAAAACTTTAAGTACGCCCGGACGTCGTGAACATGCGACATTACAAATAACTCAATATTGAAATACGTATTTTATTATATAAGACTAAAGTTATGGAAAGTTTTGTCTGAATACTAATTTTCGGTTTTCTAACTTTGGAGCGTGAACATTCGATGTGCGGAGCCTTTTATTCCTTATGTATAATATTTAAAAGTATATTTCTAATATGTAGTCTTTCTTGTGTTTGTGTTATATTTCTTAGGTGGAATATTAAATTATTATTTCTAATATGTAGTCATTCTAATGTTTTAACTTAAAAAAACACTCTACAGGTAGTTGCTTCAGAACAGAAATTGTCTAGTGAAGCAATTACCTTCATTTATATGTATAAATTTACACGAAATAAATAAATAAAAAATAAAATACGTGGTAAAGAGTAAGCTCATACAGGCAACTGCATCCGTGTACGAAGGAAGTAGTGCTTGCGTGAGAATTAATGGGGCATTCACATCATGGTTCGATATTACAAAAGATGTCAAACAGGGATGCGTAATGTCACCATGGCCTTTCAACCTGTATAAGGACAATTGTACGAAAGAACTGAAGGAACTACTTAGAAGTAGGAGCTAAAATGGACAGACTCACTTCTGCCTACTACGCAGACGATGCAGTATTAGTGGCAAACAGTGAAGCTGATCTGCCTACTGTTGGGGTAACAATATATCACAACAAAGTGCATATAATTTACGCCCTCGGAAGCAGTAATCAGTCCGCCCTCTACCTCCGCGGGTAGAGGTCGTCATCCTGATGACGTTGAATAAAAATTCAACGAAAAACCTACGGTTCGTATAAAATATCCGCAACCAGTTACGGTTAAATATATCACCAAAATAACAATCTAGTTTTTTTCAGAATACGGCCGTATATCAATCAATTCATCGTGTCTGTTTTCTTGTTTCATTGTTCAGCAGTTTGAGGAGCTCAGGGTTACGTAAAGGTCAGGGTTCCGTGTAGGTCTAGAAATACTCTTCAATAGAACTCGGTGGTTTATACATAGACATCAATCATGCCCGTCTGGTCCATTAGGGGATGGCATGCGATAGGTCTTCTTGTCGGCCCATTGAGTCATCTCAACTATTTTCATTAATATAATGTCATGTGTGATATTGCAACAGCTGTTCGCGATGGTGATAAATTCTAAAAATGATGATCATAAAATTGGGAGAAAAACATAAACTGTGTTATCGTTAGTCAAGATGCTTACTTATATTTTTAACGTCCTAAATATTAATCAAATCTATAAAAAAATTGCCATACTTCAAATTCACAAAATGTACATCAATAATAGTACATTTGGATGTTTTAGTAATAGACCGAGGTCAGCTGGAAATATTTTGATAACTAAATGTAATACTAGCACAGCCCAACACCATTTCTCCTATCAAGGATTATCATTCTATAATGCTCTTCCCAATGAAATGAAGACGGAAAAAAATTATGGAAAATTCAAATCTAAATTGAAAAATCTTCTACAAAAAGCAATCACAATAACGCAGTGAAAAAAATCTTACCAAAAACAATCAAAATATACATACTTTTAAAAGTTATTACAATACATTCTTAATTTTTATAACTTAATTTAACGTTTCCTTGTGAATATCTTATTTACTTAATCTAATGCCTTGCTTTTTTGTATTCTCATACTGTTTATATCTTATTTACCTAATACAATGTCTTAATTTTTGTAACTTAATCTAATATTTCTTTATCTATACCTTACTTATTTAATCTAATGTCTTACACTAACGATTACATTAACAATAAATATATACATACATATATGATGATGCCCTCCACTTTTAAACACGAGAATAAATTCAATATAAATGTGTATTAATTATATTATATTGAAAAGTTAAGTTTCTTAAGTTTGCACATTTACCAAATAAATTTAATAAAATAAATAAAAAAACATCATAGATGTCGCCTACTGTTCCACGAAGCTAAAAAGCAGTATCTCCATTAAACAAATTACTGAGTAAATCAAGGAAACGTGAATGAAGCAATGTCTATCATTCAAATGAATATAAATAAATTGTTCTTTTTCTTCAGCCTTCATCTCTCCACTGCTGGATATAGGCCTCTTCCATACCCTTCCATCCTTCCTTGTTGTTTGCTAATTGTAGTCAGTTATTTCCTCCCACAGCGGCTATATCGTCATCCCATCTCTTTTGAAGTCTTCCGGTGCCTCTCCTATTCTCCCAAGGTCTCCATTTCAGAACTCTGGGAGGCCATCTTGTAGCATCCTGCCTTGCAACATGTCCTGCTAATTGCCATTTTAACTTCGCTACACGATCCATGATATCCACTTCTCTAGTTCTGCGCCTAATTTCGTCATTTCTAATTCTATCTCTTAGGCTTATTCCAAGCATGGATCATCTCTCTATGGATCGTTGCGTGCATTTGAGCTTTTCTACATTTTTCTTTGTAAAGACCATAGTCTCCACTCCATACGTCTATCACTGGCAGTATGCATGATTCAAAGTTACAACAGCAGTCGGTTGAAATTTGAAAGTTTCGCCGTGCGGAGCAAACCTTGTTCGAATCTTCTGTGTATAGTTTTCTGGGATATTCTGCCGTGTATATGTGACCTCTCTGGCTAACGTTTCGGATCCCATTGCAGGGTCCATCATCGGGGCTGATGTGATGAGTGAGTATTGAAGTGTAGGTTAAGTATTGCCTTACAATACCGTACCGAAGTCAGGGTGTCTCCAAGTTTGTGTTATGTTAAATACTGGATTGCAGTACCGTGTCGAAAGCAGGGTGTGGGTGTCTTGATGTGTTGTGTATCTACTAACAGATGTCGGACTGTGCGGATCGTCGATTTCATTTATCCTGCAGCGCCGGATACCACGATGTTTTTAACTTGAGACCGTCATCCCTATTAATGTTTACCGGGGGCTTGTATATTTCAATTGCTTCTTTGACCAGGCGCGTGTGGTGACTTTTAGGCTTTCCTAAGATTTTCGGCTCAAATGAAAAATGGTGGCCTGTATCTAGAAAGTGCTCATCCTAACCTAACCTAACCTAAGGATATTTTTAACCTTGTTCGACTCGAGTTTTCAATAGTGAAAAAAATACCGTGTATTTTTCAAACTCAAGACGACGCAGAGATCGCTGTAGAAAACTAACTAAACGCAAGATAAGGAGACATTCCACCAGTGTGAACCAAGTCCGCGGACGAGAAGGAAGTGTTGAGGTAAGAATTAGAAATGACGAAATTAGGCGCAGAACTAGAGTAGTGGATATCATGGATCGTGTGGCGAAGCTAAAATGGCAATGGGCAGGGCATGTTGCAAGGCAGGATGCTACAAGATGGCCTCCCAGAGTTCTGAAATGGAGACCTTGGGAGATACAGAGAAAAAGGCATCGGAAGACCTCAAAAGAGATGGGCCGATGATATAGCCGCTGTGGGGGGAAAAAAATGGCTACAATTAGCAAACAATAAGGAAGGATGGAAAGGGAAGGAAGAGGCCTATATCCAACAGTGGAGAGACGAAGTCTGAAGAAGAAGAAGAAGCTGTTGTAAGGCACGAATGCACGCGGCTGGTAGGTATTGCGTTCGTCCTGCATTTTAGGTGGGTAAGTAAGGATTTGATATATATATATATATATATATATACAGAAACGCGAGGGAGTCCAGAAGTTCCTTTGTTACATAATATATATATATATATATATATATATTATATAATATATATATATATATGGTATAGGATTTATAGGAAATCAATTAAAGGAGAAAAATACCATGCGCCAACAGCGTGTACCAACACTAAAAATTCTAGTTCAATGAGTTTAGTGCGATATATTGGACCTAAGAATTCAAAACTGTTCTGTTTTAGATGGCCCATTTTTGAAATTTCAACACCAGCGCAGACCCACCGACCAATCGAGGCGTTGTATTTAAATGGTGTTTTTGTATGTTAAAAGTACATAATATTTTTTTTTGAGTATTTCAAGAGTGTATTTATTAAGCTTATAAACCCTACATAAATATCTTTATTTATAATCTCATAAAAGTAGCCTTTTCTTCGACCGCCCAAAGTATAATCCTACCTTAAACTAATGTTTTGACGTTCCTCTGTTCAATAGCAATAAATTGTTATTTTCGGAATAGCTCGGAATGTCTTAGGCTTACATTTACATTACATTTACCTACATTTATTAATAAAACTCATTGCGTATATATTGCATTTCTAAGTAGAAATTCGCGAGCTGAAATACAATCCTAATCATCGCTCGGGACGTTTAGTTTTCAGTCGCAATTTGTGCGAGTCGTATTCCAACGGAAGCTGTGTATTACGCTCATTCAAAAATTACCTTTTCGCATGGAATCCAAGGCTGCTTGATTCTGTCATTGTGTTGTTTTTCGCCAATTGGATGCGTGCACTCCGTATCTACTTACCATGTTACAGATGCGCTGTTTGTGCGCTGGTTACCTATTTTTGCATAAAATACACTGAAAATTAAAAAGATCTTTTTTACATGCTTTTATTTAACTCTCTTTTTTGTTTGTTGTGGTGGAATCTTGTAATTGATTATTCACCAACTTGCCGACTAGCTACAGCGCTGAAACTTTCAATATTTACGTAAAGTGGATGACATGATTTGGTCATTATTTCGATTAAAATCAATAATTTTCCTTTATTATTGAGCATTTCTTGCCTACGTAATTTCATTCATCAGTATTAGTATGAAACAAGTAAAAAAAAACGAGCTAGTAATACAGTGGTCGCATATGGTGTGTTGTAACATTTGACATCTCACAATTAAAAATATCAATTGAGCAACAACAGAAATTAACATCAAAATTTAAAAAAGATTATATATATATATATATATTAATTAGTAAATACAAGTAAAGAAAATTAATTTTTATATATATATTAAAGCATTTATTTATTATTGAATTTTGCTGCACTATGTAGGTACCGTATTTTGTTTTTTGTTTAGAACGCATTTTGTTTAGAAATGTATTTGGTCAATTATATGTTTTTATTTACTTTGTCATGTTGTATGAAAACTTTGAATAAATATTTAAAAATAATCACGTATATTACATAAAATTTGAGAATGTATATCATTAAGGGTAGTTATTGTTTACATTAATATAAAAAAAAATCTATTTATTGGATCGTTTCGAAGATACTCTTATAAGCCAAAATATATCAATGTTACAACATCCATTGATACCAGCCCCGTAGCATATATACAAAATCAGAAGCGTTGGCTGTTGGAAGTGTGCATCTTCGCTATGATAGCACTTACTGGACGTCGGTTTGTTTATACCTAAACGATTTTTTTTATCGCGCGCGTTTCGCGCGTGCTTCCATGCCGTCTTATTTCCTGTTACGCATTTCCGTCCATTTTCACGAAATCACTGCCACAGATTACAGGAAAGCGAGAAGAAAGATGTTACACATCAAAAATTTAAATAATAACATTAAATTTTTGTTGTTAAAATTAATATTGAGGAAAAAAATTCAACTTTGATAATGAGTGTCTCTATTACTATTGATATTAGGTCACGGTTGCTTGAACATTTTCGACTCATTATCAAGGCAGGAATCTTCCGGTAAAGTTTTTGCTATTAGCTATTAGACACCCTGTATATGTGCAGCTGGGCCGTTGTTATTTTCAATATGTATGTTATTTTTAATGGTATCAACAGTGGAAACCAAAAATTAGTCTCAATTTTATTATTTCTGGTTCCATTTGCAAGGCGTGTTTAAAAATCTAAATCAATCAGGAATCATTTTTAAAAAATTTTTGTGCTCAGCATTCGTGAGATTAGATTACTAATACATATTATACATTATTAGAATATCTCAGGGTCACATGAGATAAAGCAAATGGCAGCAACGCACCAATAGCAAAAAATATTAATTACCAAAAAATAGTTTTTGAGAGATTCTAAATGCTTCTTACGATTTGTGGCTTACTGCCCGCTTCAATTAATAACTTGGCACGATTTTTGGTACTTTGCACCTTTCATCGTTATGGTATTCAATTTACAATGTGTTACTAGGGTGTACCAGAGCAGCAGAGTCCTGCCTATGTCATGATTCTAAAATGTTCGAGGAACCATGACCTAATATCAATTGTTATGGATATGCAATATCAAAATTTGCATTTTTTTTCAATATCTCTGACGTATTTTTTGCAAAAAGTTGAACTATCCTTTCAGTCACTTATGTCGATTATGAAAAATTTATTCGCTTTAATACATGTCGAATAATATGATAAAAACCTTGCAAAACTTGAAAAAAATATTTTTTACAAGGTCTTTTATCATTTTATTTAAGTTGTATTGGAGAAAATGAATTTTTCATAATCTGTTAGTACTGTATTGATAGTTCAACTTTATTAAAAAAAAAGTAAAAATGATAGCTTGAATATTTTCGACTCATAATCAAGGCAGGGAATATAGTACTGTTATTAATGTTATTAATGTTTTCCAAATAACCATGTATATAGAAAATATGGAAACAGTAAGTATAAGCCAGAAAAAGAGTAAATAGTGTAAAAGCAAACAGCAGATCATTAAAAACGAGTAGCAACAAAACATTAAGAGGTCCCAGTACACGATTTTTGTATTCGCTCTCGATTTGCTAAATTTAACGTAAACTTATTAAATCATTTTGCAAAACCCATAGCTAAACAGGCTTTTAATCAATTTTATTATGGTAGATCCATTTATACTTGAAGCATTTCCTTAAAAAATATGAACAAATATATTCTTATAACATCAAAAAAAATATAACTCCGAAACACTATATTAGTTTTCATGCAATAGAGTTATCTTTGGTACACTTAATCTCGTATATTTTCAAATAAAGACCATATATTTTATTTACAAATTGATTGTATAAAGTTTCAAGAAGAAGTGGTGCTATTCAGACATTAATATTTTTCGTCAAGTTGTTAAATATATCGTTTTAAAGAAAACAAAAATTAAACGTTCTGTTTCCTATATTGCAGTATCCATAAAACCATTAAAACATCGATTATTTTAATTAAATTTTACATGCGTACAAAGAAAATTTCACTGTCATTAACATAAAAATATTCAAAAAATTATACCTCATACTCCAGAATTCGAATTGATTAAATCGTATAGTCAGTTAAAGGATCATTTTTCTTTCAAATGAGACTTCGGTCTACCGAAGTCTATATTCCTCGGGAGGAATATAGTCGAAGGACAGTATTCCTCCCTAGATTGTAAGTCGAAAATGTTCAAGCAATTATGACCTAATATTAACAGTTTTGGAGATATGTGACATCAAAGTTTGCATTTTTTTTCAATATATCTGACTTATTTTTTGTAAAACGATGGACTATCATTATAGTAACTTATATCGAATCTGAAAAATTTATTCCCTTTAATGCAAGTCAAATGAAAAAAAAAACCTTCAAATTCCAATTGCAAAACATTCCAATTGGAATTTGATTGTAAAACGATGGACTATCATTACAGTAACGTATACTTTTATTTTTAATTGTAAACCTCATAATTAAAAATATCAATTAAAATTGTTTGAATGCAAGCAGAGCATTTAAACAAAATTTAAAAAAGGTAATACCTATACATTTATTAATTAGTAAATACAAATAAAGAAAATGTATGTGCATTTATTTATTATTGAATTTTGCCGCACTAGGAGGGTACCGTATATCTACATACGCATTTTGTTTAGTGTCGCAATGTGTTTGGTCAATTATATGTTTTTATTTATTTTCATAGATGGCGGTAGTGTGCCGCCGTACATATTGTATGAAAACTTTGAATAAATATTTAAAAATAATCGCATAAAATTTGAGAATTAAAATCATTATATAGTATTTATTTCGAAGATATAAGCCAAAATATATCAAAGTTACAACATCCACACGCTTGACACCAGCCTCGCAACATATATACAAAATCAGAAGCGTTGGCTGGTAGCGTGCGTCTTCGCTGTGATGGCACTTGCTAGGCATTGATTTGTTTATAAACGATGATTTTTTGTCCATCGCGCGTGCTCCGCGCGCGCCCATTGGTTAAGGGGGGGGTAAGGTTAATTCGTACAAAAATAGGCATGTTTTTGTGAATTTTTTGTGACGACACAGTTAAAATCTCTTTATTAAAACCAATGGTACATTAAAGTATGACATTTGAAGAATATTGTGTAAAATTTTCAAGACGAAATATTAAAAAATACGGCAATGGCAGCAATTATTCGGACGTGTCTCGGAAAAAAGGAGAATTGCGGTGTCCATCATAACTTGGTGCTAGATCATCTGAAATCAAAAAATCAAAGTTAATTCGTTAGATAATAGATTTTCCCAGGTAACGCTGGGAGGGTTTTTTGAAATTTCAATTTTTCAATTTTTTGGAACACCTTGAAGGGAAAAACGCGATTTTTGCGAAAAATTTCGACTAATTTGTTATTAAAAAATAAAAATTAATAACAAATTTGAAAAAAAAACGTTACAGCGTTACCTCGTAAATTATGTACAGAAATAGTGTTCAAAATTTCAAAAGGATCGGTGCAGTAGTTTTGAAGTTATGATGGACACCGACTTTGAAAACGTGAGATGTGGGGAAAACGATTTAAAGTTTTGCACACTGTAAAATTCAAAATAAAACTCAACACTTATTTTATACTTACACATAATCGTCGATGCCATGTTCACACGGCAAAGAGCTTTCATCATCAGCATCTGTTTGTCCTTGCCTACGCAAAACTCTTCTAATACAATAGCACGTCGGGTAGTCCTCAGGTGAGCGCGTCTCTTAGCCGCCCGAGCAGGTATAGAAAATCAGTCTGAGTATCGCTCAAATGTTCATAATTTCGTCAATTTTGCTCTGCAGGAAAGCGAGAGGAAAGTTGTTACACATCAAAAATACGAGGATTGATACTATAACGTTAGTCTGGTCGTCTGGTGGTCGCCGGCTATCAGTCCGCTAGACGATGCGATGCTCCAGCATCTTGAGTCACAACACCACAGCACTTTAATTGGAAAAGTAAATCGGCCTCTCTTCAAGTGATGCAGCTCGCTCACCAACAAGTGGTACATATTGTTGTACGTTTCGATTATTCCACTTGTGTCGTCACCGCGGCGTCAGCGATGACGTCAGCGGAGTTAATTGACGAAACATGGACCGTATGCCCTGCTACTACCTCCTCTTAAATAAAGAAAATAACTCGGTAACAAAAGATTCTCAAAATCTATCACGTTTATCAATTGGGTGAAAAACAAACTATTTAACCTCTATGTCAATCAAATTTTAAGTCCACAATACTTTACTGGTTCATTCCTGCCTTGATTGTGAGTCGAAAATGTTCAAGAAACTACGACCTATTGTCAACAGTTTTCATTTTATTTTATTTGTATCGAAACGAATAATTTTTTTGTAATCGATATAAGCAACTGCAATGATAGGTCAACGTCTTGCAAAAAATAGTTAGAAATATTGAATAAAAAGTGCAACCTTTGATATTGCATATCTCCATAATTACTTCAATATTTTCGACTCATAATCAAGGCGAAAATCCACCAATAAAGGTCGTGGACTAGCTCTGTTACACCTTGTATATTACTATTTATCTAAATATTAAAAATAAATCTAATTCAGAGTATTTTATTTAAAAAAGCATAAAGTTATTATTTTATTTTTATTTCATCAATCATACTAATTTTGAAAATGGAATGAGATCAGCTATTTGGATAGGAAGTTACGGACGGACATTCAAAATTATTATTATAGGAGAATTTACAAATACAGTAACCTGCTCCCAACGAAAAAGAATCAATCCAAAAAATAAATGATTTTAGTTTGATATTATATATTTTGTATGGCATGATCTATCTCTCATGATCCCTACACAATTTTAATTAAAACATTTATGAAAATCTTAATTTTTTTTAATTTCAATATTCAATTTACACCTTACGCGAATGAGTTATTGTCAGTAAAAATGTGCGCAGAGGAGTGGTTTGGCTATTTCGCTACTTTAGCTACTTTAGCGATAAACGCTATAGCTGGTCGGAAAAATATCAAACTTTTTTTTGGTGTGGTTAATTTTTTTTGCATGTAAAACTTTGTTAATTGAAAATTTATGGGATCAAAAAATATCTAATTACTAATTACACAACGCGAGCTACTGTGAAGGTACTGATACATATGCTTATTTTTGAGTGTGCTCAAAACTAGCATGCTCTAACAACTGTACACACTTACTCGTTATTTGTATGCTTATTAATGAATAAGCATGCTCAAAGCTAGCAATAAACATACATGCTTATAGTGGCATGCTCTTGTCATAGAATAGAGACGCTCTTTTCCAAAATGGAAACTTTGCAAACTGAAACAGGAAAATCAAGTGAACCAATAAATCAAAACAGTTCCCGAGTTTCCATCCGCACATTTTTGATTTTAGTTTTTATGATTTTTATTTAAGATTTGAATAATTCATGTCTTTTAATAAAGTTTCATAAACATGTGGCCTAGTATCCACAGACATTCGTGATTCTTATAATAAGTCACGAAAAGTAATGTTTTGTCATCTCCCCAACGCGCTATATTTGTTTCATCTGTTGCGGACTGAGAAGATCGCATTGATAATCGATACTAGCCGCGAATGACATTAACATGCTCATAAGAAAGCATGTTCATACATGCTCAAAAGATACCCCTTCCGTCCGCAAATCAAATGAGCGTGCTCATAAATCACCCGGCGCACGTTGCTAGTAATGAGCACGCTCATTACTAGCAACGTGCGTACACACATGCTACTACTTAGCAATAACTCAAGGAGCTCAATACTGCGCATGCTCACGTGCCACTAATGAGCATGTGTATCTGTACCTTTAAGTTCACTAGTCCATGAAATACTTCAATGACAGCAGATGTGCAAATGTCAAATGCAATAGTTTCGAAGATATAAGCCAAAATATATCAATGTTACAACATCCACATACTTGACACCAGCCTCGCAACATATATACAAAATCAAAAGCGTTGGCTGGTAGTGTGCGTCTGCGCTGTGATGGCACTTGCTGGGCATTTTTAAATGTTTTTTTATAAACGATTTGTTTATAAACGATGATTTTTTGTAATATAAAAGAATTGTGGGATATTTAAATCCGGCGCGCCCGATGGGCCACCCTTTACGTGATTATTTTTTTTTGAAAACTTTGAGAGGTCGCGATCACACAATCACGAATCGATACGGGCGCTCGATCAATTTGTCGATAATTGTTTGAGTGGCGGCACGTTATTGCGCTCCCTCTGTTTGTGTAACATCGCTCACTTATCGGATAGCCGTCGTGTTGTTTTCGATTTTTTTAATTTATCGGTCGCGTCAGTCCGCACCTCGGCCCGTGTCATTTATTTAGAAAGTTCTGGTCTTCGAATTTGATGGCCGAATTTCAGTATTCTGAATATCCACGATATCGAGAAACGCCTGACAATCGGCCGTATTCTGAAAATAGCAATATTGTTATTTGGGTGTTACCCCAACGTCAAATGTTAATATTTCTGTTAATGGCGTGCGGCGCATAAAAGCAAAAAAGCCGTGCATTAGTAAAGATTCTGGGAAACAAATATGAATATTTTTACTCGCATTGTCTGTTATCTGCCAAAATACCTCCATCTTAAATGTCACAATATCAAAGAAACAAATATTTATCTCAGAGAATATAATGAATGCGAGAACAGCGCCGTTGTTAGCGTTATTGACGGACATTATTACATAGAGATAAAAAAATATTTTTTCATTATTTACGCCATATGGTAGCGTTAGTGACGGAAATTGTGCATTTTTTTGCTCTTTATAATCACTAATCACTCGTCTGTGGAATACATTATATTCGCCTTTCCAGGATATTCACACGTACGTGGTCGCGCTTATTGACTACTGAAAGCCCGACGGGTACTCTCTTAATTTACTGTCGCAGGTCGCTTCGCACTCGCCGTTGTCATAATATCTAAACCTTATCTACTTAAGGGGTTATATACCTTTTTGTGCGGAAAAAATAAGGAAAGTTTGGATTTTTTTTTAAATATGTAGTAATAATTTTATTAAATCAAAGTTATAATTTTGTAATAGTATATTATTCATTGAATAAAACACGCCTTAATTTATTTAAAAATATTAACAATTGGCGGAGTTATGGCTCTTTCCCCGAAACCCTTTTTTTTCATGAGGCTTGCGGTGATCACCATGGAAGTCCAGCAGGTTAACTGAAATCATAAAATCAAAAATATTTCATTAGTACATGAACATTCCTTGTACTTGAACGATTATTTAAATAAATATTTTGTTTTTTCTGCATACGGGAATGTTTTTCTCAAAAAATCAACATTTTGAGCTCTAAAAATTTTATTAAAAAATTCTTATCTGCATGATAAAAAATTATGCATAAAAAATGAATCGTTCAAGTACACACAACATTAATTACGAACAATTTTAAAAAAAATTGAAGAAAATCGGTCAAATAGTTTTTCTGCAATCGTGATCACGGCAAAGGCACTTTTGAAAAAACACCATTTCGAGATAATCGAGTTTAAAGTTTCAAGATTAGTTTATATAAACATTAAAGTCGATCAGGTAAACTTACAAATCATCGTCGATTCCGGGACCATATAGCGTGTCATCTGCACTCGATGCAGCCTCCAAAATATCTATTTGGTGTTGTCTGCTGGCCATTCGCCCCTCCCTTGTCGCACCTTGCGCCCGAAGTTCGGCCGTCGAAATTCGCATCTCGTCCTGCTGCGCGACGTACTCATGAGCGTTGCTGCCACAATGCACCCCCATTGCCTCGAAAACTTTCAAAATAGATATTTGCCCCTCGTTGAATATACAGGCTGATGTATAAGCAGCAATTCTTACAGGTACTGCACCTCCTGGAAGATGTTTCGGGGACAGTTTCCAGATCAGTTGGTTGTAGCTCTCGTTGTTATTTTGAGTGAATCCACCGAGGCATCTTTCAAGCAATTCATCTTTAGATAAGTCTTCGTATATCGGCTTCATAATCTTCAATACATCATCGGGTAGGGGTTGCACGTATTGCACACGTATTGCATTTTACGTACTGTGAAATAGCCGTAAACACTTGAACAAAATTGATGATTCGATATTCCACCGAATGATCAATCGGCACATGAATATCGTCCTTCAATTTTAATTTCTTACGAGACGCACTGAAGCTACTTTCGTCCACTTCCACAGTTTGAGGATTAAAATATTGCTTCCTCTTTTTCGATCGCGATTTGTAATTTTTACTACCTTCACGAGTTACGCGTGTAATTTTTTGTCGGGAACTCATACTGATTTTTTGTAAAAAGGAAAATGTTCGATTCTTAGATGCTCACGCTTCAGAAGTTCGTATACAACTGATTTATAAGGGTGTTTGTATGGTCAAAAATGGAGCACGTTCGAGTAAACATCGTACCTACCTCATGTAATTAACTTTCTACAATAACAAAAGATTTACCGTTAAGGCGGAGCGACCCCTGATAAGCGCTACCTGCTAAGCGGTCCCTTACCGCTATCTGCTCAGCCGTACGGCGGTTACGGGGCGCGCTTCGAAACTCTGCAACTTTTGATCTATTGCTTGGATCTTCATGAAAATTTGAAGAAATGTTGTCAATGAGTTTTACTTTCAGATAAAGCAATAAAAAAAAAACGATTTTTGAAAAAAAAAGAAGGTATATAACCCCTTAAGTGTACATGTAGAGAATTTATTTATTTATTTTTGATACATATTACATATATGCGTTTGCCAAACTGTACAGCAGTTTTACGGCATGGTTGCCTTCAATATTGTTTGACAAGTTATTTTTCAATATTTTTTATAGGTAATATTTTTTTATGTATATTTTAGAGTAGGTCATTATATAGATAGAGTATTGCATGATTTTTACAAGTGATTAATAATAATTATAAAGTAATGTAAGATTAGGTACATCGCTTTAATATACATTTTTTTACCTTGTACTTTTTTGAAGCCAATGAAGTTTTTTTGCCTTACATCGTCTCGAAGAATTTTTTATCTAATTTATTAAAGATTCTTTGCATCTTGGTTCTTTGATACGGCGCGATTGTGTGTCGAGACACCTCGACAACTTGATGCCGTTCTCCACTCCCTAATGCGAGATAGCATTATCAATAATTTCATCTTTTTACGGTAACCAATCATATCCATGTTTTACAATCTCGAATCATCCAAATCGTTCTGTTTGTCGTTTTTCCTTTCTTCGACTCGTAAATAGTAAACACATTTAATTATCGCCGGTTCGGTAGCTTCACTTAACTGCTGTGCACATTTAACTCTTACTCGCACACAAGATTACTGAGAAGGCGCGTGCAGTCAGTACGTTGAAGCCTGAATCGTACTTAAACATATCTTGCAAAGAAAGCGAAATTTTATAGTTATCTCGGAGAATATTATGATAACGATTAATTATTACTTAATTGAATGTTTGATGAATTGAAGTAATCCGGGCTAACCACAATTTACAACCGTAACATAAAATACAAAATAAAACAGTGGATCCGAAACAAGGGGAAAGATAAAATAGGCACACTTACTCAAACACACTATAACCTCATATTCATATATGATATATTTTTTATTATGTTACTTTAATCACTTTATTATGTTGATTTAATATACAATACTTTATCAAATACAAATAATTATTTTACTATATATCTACATACTATATTTTACTACACAGATATTTCTAGTGTGACAGGCAAAGTCCAACCAAAATTTTATATTTAAATTAAATAGAAAAAAACAAATAAATAAAATACGCCGTCAAAAATGACGTACTTTTTACTTTATATTTCAGCCGCGAGTTAAGGCTGTGAGAACAGCGCCATTGTTAGCGTGAGTGACGGACATTGTTACACATAGATTAAGCGTTTTAAATTTATTTTCGTACCTCATCATTATTTGCGCCACCTAGTAGCGTTAGGGACAGACATTATGCATTTTTTGATTTTTATAATCGCTAATCATCAATATAATCGTCTGTGGAACACTTTATATTTGTCGCAGGTTACTTCGCACTCGCCTTTGGTTCCTATGGAATCGTATGGAGTCGCCCCTTATAGGAATATCATTTCGTGAAGTTTCAAATATGACCGACTTACTTCTAAACATTTCCGGTAATATCTAAATTACTTTAATTAACGTGAGAGTATGTAAATAATTAATTGATTGTATGTTTTCTGTGGGTTTGGGTTAGATGTGTGGGAGAGATTTTTTGAATGATAAGATATATGCAAGAATATCGGCTTCAATGTTAGGGTTAGCAGAATACATATTTTCATGATGGGTGAAAAATAACCAACATTATTTATATGCTGACTTATTCGAAAGAAATTATTAACCGGTCGGGTGCCGGAGCGCACATCTGCGCTCCCTAGAAACGTACGCGAACTCGGCCTATTTTACCTGCGTTTATGGGTTTTAAAAGCTTATCATTGATTACATCTCAAGTTTTTGAATGAATGAACGAGTTCTATTTGTCAAGTAACCTCATTTGCCGCGCAAACCGGACAAAAAAAACATTCCAAATGTCGTCTTCGAACCGCGCATTAATTGTGTTATTTATCTGTTAAAAAAACTAACCCATAAAAACCAAGTTTTTATTATACTCCTTTTCTCATTTTTATTGTTTCCACCCATGGTTCGAGTCAGACTAGTTGAAACAGGTTTTGCGCCTTCTCCACGCGTCGGGTTCTTTTCCCATTTTTATAGTTTCGAATTTGAAAAAAATTTCGAAAAATCCTAAATCATACTATAATTAAATTTTTTTAAATGAAAATTTGTTAGATCATTTTTATCGTCGCCACGAGTCTGCCTGTTTTAGCTCGATTGGATTAGGGGAAAAGGGTTAAAAATCGATCCAAAGTTTTTTCGGCAGACAAGCAGACGCTACGAGTTTATTTATTTATTTTATTTTGGGGAAAATTAACAGCAAATCAACATCTTAACAAATGTAAAATTATGGTTTTTAAAATTATGCCAATTACAAATTTTCAACTGAATATAGTAATTTACTTTAACTTACTTTAACAGCGAGTGGAGAGGGTGGAGGGGAATGTGGGACGGGAGTAGAAGGGAAGATATAATGTTATTTGTTATAATTTTTTATATTAAAAATATTTATATTAAAATATATTGTTATAAAGATATTTATTTATTTTTATTTATTTATTTATTTAATGTTTATGGAAGACCAACAGCACAAAAAAAAAAGCATAGAAAACATTGATACAATATAGATGGCCAATTACAGGTCTCCACATTTAGAATTATGTCAGTAATAATAAATATTTATGATATACTAAGGCATATTAATTATATAGAAAGAAAGAATAAAAACATTTAAGCAAACAGAAATATGTCAGTAATGATAAACATTTATGATATACTAAGGCATATTAATTATATAGAAAGAAAGAAAGAAAGAAAGAATATAATGTTATAAAGATATAACGAATTAGTTTGGGTGCGGTTGTGTAGATATTGTTTGTTTTATGTTTCTTATCGTTGAGTTGAAAATGTCAATGTGGTGATAGTTTGTGTTAAATGAATTTGTGGAGCTGTACATAAAGGTGTTTTGTTTTGAGTTGGTCTTACAAAAGGGGAGATGAAAAGTAGGTGAATGTCTGTTATTGCGAGTTGGGATGTGGTAAGATATTTGTTGAAGAAGTTCCGGACTATCAACTAGATTGTGTGTTATTTTGAATAGCATCACCGCGTCAGCTATGTTTCTTTTAAAAGAAAGGTAGTAAAAAAGTGTTATTTTGAAATAAAAAGTGTTAAAATTAAGTATTTTTATATTTTTTGATATATTTAGAACGAAAATATTGAAATACAATATCTTTAGTGATATTGCTTCCATGGTTTTATTCGATAAACATGTGCATACATTTCTGACAGTAAATTTCGTTACTTATTTTCATAATTATAGAAATATAAGTAATTATTGAAGTCTGTATATTGAGAAACCAGAAACTGCAACTTTTTAGCGATTATTGTTGATATCATTGAAAGATTTAGCAGATACTTCGTGGTGCAACATTATTGTAACGGACAGGATGAATGATAGCCCTGAAAAGAGCCTCCTCAAAGAAGATGACATTGCCGAGTTCCATGGCTCGCTGCGGACACCGATCAAGGTGGACCTGTGACGTCATCTTATTCACGGGCGACCGGGCAGGACGCCGGTGCGTCATCACCACCCTGAGGACCGTAAAGACGGGTCCTATGCTTTGATAAATTTGTGAACAAATTTATGTATGAAAATTTATGAAAATAAAATAGTTGTGACATGTTTAAATTATTACATATTATTGTAAGAACCTAAATATTGACATATATGAATGTACTTTGTCACATGTTAATTTTCAATAAACGAGAAAATCGCTGTTGCGATAGACGGGGGTGGTGAGTGTAGCCAACTGTATGGCATAAAGACAGATATAAGAAATATTATTGAATATTTCCGAGTGACGGCCAACTGTATGGCGGAAAGACAGATACAGGAAATATTATTTCCTACGGCTAACTGTATGGCCTGACAGACAGAATTACGAAATATTGTTTAATATTTCTACATATGTATCCGAGGACAGAGAGTTGGTATGCGAAGGAAAAACGGGCTGCAGACCGATTGTTTCCGATAAGTCGCGAAGCCATATCTTGTCAGATCTCGGAGAAATCTACATATAACTAACAGTGTTTTATAGGCCTAGCGACGGGGCTCATCACTAATAAGGTCCCGGGCGCGACAGCCACCGAAAAACGGTATTTGTACCAACAAATACGAGAATTTTCGACCCAAAATTGATTTTCTTATATTTACGAAAAACGAGGGTTTTTTCAATGAAATTGGTATCAAACCATAATATTTTTGCTAAACAAAGCCATTTAGACTAAAATCTGAAAGAAAATCATGTAAATAAAAAAGTAAAAATTTTCACATTTTTTACGTAACCACTATCAGCAGTGGTCCAATGTCGATAAGGGTCATTTTTCAGTCAAAACTTTGAAACTGTCTTACAGACGCTACAACAGCCGGATCAACTTAAAATATTTTTTGTTGAATTCCTTGCATAAGAATCTACCCATTTTACATGTTTTTACATACCTACCTTGTCAGGGGCGCACCTGAAAAATAAATGAAAATTAATTTTTTGCGACCCATTTTGAAATATTTATAAATGACTGAAATTTTATTGTACATAACTAAAACTGATATCAAAAGTTACACCCATGTGGGCTCTTTATAAACTGCATTAACAAACATGTATAAACCATAGTTAACAAATTTTATTTTTAATTTCACAATTAAATTTTATTTAAAAAATTTAATTGTGAAATTTTCCTGAGCAAATACCGCTGCGATCGGTATATATTTTTTGATAAAAAATTAACTTCGGTCTTGCGGGTCCAGGCAATCACGTCATGCTATAAGCAAGACATAGCACCATGTAAATGACGTGATGAAAACCCCGGGGGGGGTGGCGTAAAAATTCTAAATAATTTTTGAATTCTGTAAATAAAACTTTCCGAGCTATTTTTTAGACAATTTCGCGTGCGCGAACGCGCGATAAAAACTCTCTGTGATTGGCTCCCGGAAATAAGCCGGGAGGTATTAAATTTGTGTATAAATTAAACTTCCGTCGGCGTACAGATTCATTCCGTTCTGTGCTTTATACGCCGTCTGGACCACTTCATCTGACTTTTACTCAACACCTCTGACCTCTGCTCTACCTACTGTTTTTGGATTTTGGAACTTCAACTGGACTACCTGCAACCGGATAATTCACTTTTGTGAATATTTAGAACAACCACTGTCAGCGGGTTTACGATTACCGCTGTACAGTCTTGGTCTGTTCTACGAGTCAAGTACGGGAGACCTGCGCATCATATCTTCGCGTATTCTGTACGGAACAATTATAATTTAAAATATGTTTTACTTTACTTTGTAATACACACACACAATATGAGCTATTAAATTACAACTATAGTTTCGAGAGGAGCAGTCCCTCTCATCATCAGGTATAGATAATAACTAACTTAAATACAAAATTTATCAATCTAATTGGGTAGGTCGGGGGTCAGGGGGGCGCGCGGTGGGGAAGGGTATTTTTTTCGCCGAACAGCTCTAGGAGTGGTGAAGTGGACTGAAATGTGATATTATTTATTAATGTGTTTCCAGAATTTAAATTTTTTAGGATTTCAACGGTTTCCAAACTATTCATTATCCATCGTCTATGAGGAACCGAGTGGAGTAATTTTAATTTGTGACTATCGAAAGAATGATTGGTGTTAATTATATGATTGGCAAATTCGGAGAAATTGTTATTTTTTAAGCAGCGGCGATGTTCTTTTATGCGTGTATTTAAGTTTCTAGTGGTTTGGCCTATATACTTTTTGTCACAATCTCTGCAAGTTATTTCATATATCCCACTTTTTTCTAACATACCTATTTTTGTTTTTGAATTTAGAAGAATTTTACCAATATTATTGTTTGTGTAATAAGCTAGTCTAATGTGAGTAGGGAAGCAATTTGTAATTTTATTAGAAATCGGACCAATAATAAAAATAATAAAAAAAAAAAATACCCTTCCCTGCCGCGCGCCCCCCTGACCTACCCGATTAGATTGATAAATTTTGTATTTAAGTTAGTTATTATCTATACCTGATGATGAGAGGGACTGCTCCTCTCGAAACTATAGTTGTAATTTAATAGCTCATATTGTGTGTGTATTACAAAGTAAAGTAAAACATATTTTAAATTATTGTTGATTTTTACATGAATATAACCATCACAAAAAAATGTCTTAAAAACAGCAATCGTGTGCGAAATTGCGCGGCGTCCGACCGGTTAAGCTTATTCTAAAAAAAATTCAACAACACCTGGCGATTTTGAATTGACTGACCGCGCTGTCAAAAATTTGAAGATGATGAACGGAAGCACACAAGATCGTTATCCCGAATGAATTAAAACTTCTGAGGAAATTCTCTGTTATACTTTATGTTTTCTTCGGCAACGACATTTGAGCATATGTACAATATTTGTATTTCATCGCGATGTTGCGTCGTTTTTGGACGCTATCCAAGGTCATAAGCGTGTACAAAAAAGTCTCGAAACAATAATATCGCACTATGACTCTTTCATTGAATTTCTATTTCTATATTTAAATGTTATTTCATTAATTATTAAAATTACAAAATATGAAAAGTGTATTTAAATTTTTTATTTTATTTATTTATTGGAAATTAAAATAAAACACAAATCACTTTGTTTTCACCACTTTATTAGATTATACAGTCTACATATTACTTCAAATATAATAAACACTCGGACTAAATTTGTGCACAACCCACTATTGAGTATTTCTCCACTTTAGATTCCATCCCCTTCAGATGACATTCCATAATTAACACCTCCGACCCCCCCCCCCTCCATCATTCTCCTCTTCATCGTAACACGGTTTAATTTTTTCAATTTTTAGTACACAAAAAATCCTGATGAAGAGAACATTGTTCTCGAAACATGTAGATTGTATAATCTAATAAAGTGGTGAAAATAAAATGTTTTATGTTTTATTTTAATAATAATGTCACCACAAAGTTCAAGCCTTCTATCAGAAGAAAAAATATTCTTTGAACAATTTTTCGAGAAGGTTATATACGATCAAGTGTATGCAGCTCTTCATCACTCCTTTCATCCAGATCAACACGGATTCATCAAAGGGAAATCAACCGTCTCCAATCTAATCCTCTTTAATGACTTTCTAACTGATAAAATGGATAAAGGACTTCAAACAGATGTGATCTATACTGATTATAGTAAAGCGTTTGATAGAATAGATCATCATCTGTTGATTAATAAGCTTTTCTTGGCCGGAATACGTGGTGACTTGCTAAGATGGTTTGCATCCTACATCGATAATAGAACTCAGGCTGTGGTAGTAAGCAATTACATGTCGAGTTGGGTTGTAGTTCCCAGCGGAGTACCCCAGGGATCACTGCTGGGGCCATTGTTGTTTATAATCTTCATTTCCGATATTCACGATTGCTTTCGTCACTCTAATGTCCTAATTTTTGCTGACGATATGAAAATTTTTAAACCAATTTCTAGTATTTACGATTCGTTCAATCTACAAGATGATTTGCTAGGGTTAGATAATTATTGTAAATTAAATAAACTTGATTTGAATCACTCAAAATGTTCTTGTGTAGTTTTCACACGCAAAAAGAATATAATACCATTTAACTATATACTAAAAGGAGAACAATTAGAAACAGCTACATCAATCAGAGATTTAGGGGTGATCAATGATAGAAAATTATTATACGATGAACATATCGATTCTATTATAAGTAAGGCTTATAGGGCTTTAGGTTTCATCATGAGAATGTCTAAAGATTTTAAGTGTGTAAAGACATTGAAAGTACTTTACTGCACTTTTGTCAGAAGCAAACTCGAGTATGCAACGCAAGTATGGAACCCCCAGTATATGATCTATGTAAATCGCTTGGAACAAATTCAAAAAAAATTTATTCGCTTTCTCAACTTTAAATTCAATTGCGTTTCTGACGATTATGACAGTTCATGCAAAAAATATCACATCCTACCTTTATATAGACGTCGGGAAATAGGTGACTTGATGTACCTACTAAAAATTGTTTCAGGCAACGTCGACTGTCCTGAACTATTAAATAGACTAAAATTCCATGTTCCCTGTAGATCTCGTAGACACAACCCAGTCTTTCACATTGATTTTACCTCATCCAACTATCGTCGGAATTCATATTTCTTGAGGGTATGCGATGCATTCAATAAACTGATAAGATTATTGGATATTGATCTGTTCGAGTGCAGCCACACAAGATTAAGAATAATTTTGAGTGCTGAATTTTTTTCCACATAATAATTAAGTTTCTTTATCTTTTGTTTAAATTTTTTATTCTTTCTTTCTATATAATTAATATGCCTTAGTATATAATAAATATTTATCACTACTGACATATTTCTGTTTGTTTATATTTTTTATTCTTTCTTTCTATATAATTAATATGCCTTAGTATATCATAAATATTTATCATTACTGACATATTTCTCTTTGTTTAAACTTTTTATTCTTTCTTTCTATATAATTAATATGCCTTAGTATATCGTAAATGTTTATCATTACTGACATATTTCTGTTTGTTTAAATTTTTTATTCTTTCTTTCTATATAATTAATATGCCTTAGTATATCATAAATATTTATCATTACTGACATATTTCTGTTTGTTTAAATTTTTTATTCTTTCTTTCTATATAATTAATATGCCTTAGTATATCATAAATATTTATCATTACTGACATATTTCTAAATGTGGAGACCTGTAATTGGCCATCTATATTGTATCAATGTTTTCTATGGTTTTTTTTTGTGCTGTTGGTCTTCCATAAACATTAAATAAATAAATAAATATTTTATTTAAAAAAAAAAGAATATTATATTTGTAATACAAGTAGTAAGAAGAAGTATAGTATTTCGCCACATATAAATAAGAAAGTAACAAAAATTGATTTGTAAATAAAATGATGTGATGGAGAAAAACTAATATCATATTAGTAATCAGCGACCCCGATCGAATTAGTAAAGAACTATACTCAAAATGGAAAAAACGAAAACCATGTCAACCTGTGTTATTTTATTGTAATAAATACTTTTTGTTTTTTGGTCTTTCAAGTCGGATTTAAGAGCCGCGTTCTTATCGCAACACTGCGAAATGTGTAATGCTCGCTGCGCGTCCCTACCCTGGACACCATCCAGAAGTGATTGTAGATGTATTCGTCTCGCTTATTATATGGTGGATGTATTTTTGTCTCAGCTTTTGTCTGTCCTTTTTCCCTCAATTACATTTCTGCGGTGCGATGTGAAAATAGTGAAATAAAATGGTCCCGTGTTTATCGCGGACCTGTTTCTTGCCAGAATATCATCATTTGTAATTCTCTCTGTTCACACTTCTCCAGCACTTCTAATGATCCCAGCCCAACGCTCTCTGTTTAATCGTCCAGGATGCACTCGCTTTTTTCGTTTTTTTTAACTTTTTGACTGCAAATATTGGTTGTTTTTTGTCGAGCTTATTATTTATATATGTTGATTTGGTAAATAAACTATATTGTTCGGGTATTGTCATATTTTTGTTAATCTTAGCCTTATTATTGTACGGCCACTAGCTACGACTTTCGCAGTCAGGGTGCAGGGTGCAGGGTGCCAGGGTGCAAGGCACGGGGCGCGGGCGGAGCGCCGTTACAAGTGGAGTTCGGGCCACCTGCGTCCGCGGCCCGCTGCATCTCCGCCAGGCGGCGCCCCGCTCGGGTCGGCTCGGCAAATTCCGTTACCGCTCGGCTCCGCTCCGCTTCTGCGCATTAACGGTGACTTGCGTTTTACGCGGCGGAGAGAGACGGCGATACGCCCCTCGCCTCCCCGCCTAAACTTTTTTGATTCATACACGCTCGCAGCTGGGTGCGCGTGTGGTCGTACGTCACTATCACTACGCGCCGCACACTCGCGCGCGCTCGCTACACGCGCGAGTGTGCGGTGCACCGGGCGCCCGAGACCTCGCCGTGTTCCGCGTACTTTCGCTTTGCGCGGATTCCAATTTACAATTTTCTTTGTGGCGAGCGTAAATGACTCGACTTCGGATTATGATTATTCGAGGCGTCGTCTAAAAATCTGTATCGCGCATTTTACTACATCTCGATTCGCTATCGGTGACGCATCGCCCGACTGCGGGATCACGAGGCGCGGCGTGACAGGAATCGGCGGTCGTCGCCCTTCGCTTTGTTTTTCTCCGGCGGTCCCCGTCGCCGAGTCGCCGCCCGCGGCCCCGCGAGTCCCGCGGGAACGATCTCGGCTTACGAATTTCCGGGAATCGTTTCTACCGACGGCCTTTGTGACGGACTTTCCGCCGATGATTAATTTTTCGCCGTACCCCCCCCGCCCCCCCTCCACCCGTGCGCGGGCGACGGCGGGGGACGGAGCGGAGGCCGCGGAGCCGCCCTCCGCCCGCCGCTCCGCCAGTCCACGATCAGCGTCCGTCGCGGGAGGGCGTCGCTTCGCACTCGCAGTCGGCGATAATCTAACAGATTTGTTCGAAAATTTATTTGACAACCCGAGCGTGACGCTTCGAGTAATAGTAAAATACGCGATTCGGCGCCGAAGCGATCGTCGTGTGTTAGAAGTTAATCGTTCCGTCGCTCCCGGGTAGGCGTCCCGCCGGCCCAGTAAAGTGCAGCGGCGCGAGTGCTCCGTGAATTGTTGGAAAATAGCTGTTAGATCGCTCGCCCCGTCGAGTGACCGCCGAGGAGCCCCGCAAAGGCCGCAGATGTGAGTTACCCAGCGAGCCTTTGTCCCGCGCTTCCGCGCTAACCTTCGTTCTTTTAATCTGCACTCCGTCACTCCGCTTATCGAGCAGCGTCTGACGTCCGCGGAGGCTGCCCGATGTCGGGTTTCGGTCTCTGCCAGTTATCGCTCGCGTCATTCAGCGCGCCGTGTAGTAAGCATCGGTGCGGGCTGGCCGCGCTGGTCGGGCGGAGCGCCGTCGCTCGCTAGGCGACTGTAATTTGAATTTAAATTATTTTTCGGCCTTGTTTACTAGTCCACGTCGGCGCGTTCCGCGTCATATGTTTTCCGATGATATTGAATACAACTATTCCTCTCGTTCAAAATCATTTTATATTATCGCCTTTTGTCAAATTATAAAGCGGCCGCTGTTTTTCTCTAATTTGTTCCCACGAACAGCCGCGTGTGGTATTTTCGAGTGCGAGCGGAGGATGCACGCGCCGAGCGAGGCTACCTGCCTGGCTGGCTGGCTGGCTGGCTGGCCAGGGCAGGAGGGGCGATATCGTCGTGTCGAAAGATCGCCGCGGCGATGTTCCCGCGAGCGAAAGCTGAACGTGTTAGGGTAAAACTAGCGGCGCGTCCTCTTTGTTCGAAGCCACATCGGCCACTTGTTGGGAGTGTCTTCAGATCCGCGACACGGCCAGTCTCGCGCGAGAAAGAAACTTTACTAAAAATTTCGCAATTATCGCCAGTCACTCCGAGTATCAATCACTGATCGACGATTATTATTTTTGGGAAATAAAACAAAAAAAAAACAGAATTGCGAGGAATATGTAACAGATATTCGAGAATTGGTGATATGTTAAAACAATTAGTGACACAAAATCAGAATGGACTATTGCTATCCACAAATCATTATCGAGGTCCACTTGTATCACGCGAGAGGTCGGTGGGATTTTAGACTATCACAAACAAATCTAGCGAGAACGCGAAATAGTTTGTTTTATATGCTATAATTTCTTTTATGATATGCCAGCGAATATTAAGACAGCGACCAGTCTCGCTACTTTGTTCGCGGGTGAAGTGCGCGATATCTTCGCTGTATATATAATTAATCCTATGTGCCGTTTTAGTACATTCCGAGATAAACGAATGAAACTGTTTTAAAAAAAAAATTGCGCAGACTAGAATTATAAACATATTTTAAATGATTACTAGGCAGACTTTCCAGATGAACGGCAATGTTTTTTGTAGTATATCTCCATTATTTATTTGACAAATTGATTCGTTCATCTCAGAATGTACTAAACGGCACATTGGCTTTATTATATATACATCGACGATATGTTATGTATGTATAATTTCAATAATCGATCATACGTTATGATATAAAAATAAGTATGAATTATTTTATGTTTTTTCATCGTGTTAAGCTACTAAATGTAAAATATATTTTACATTTAGTACCTTATCTAAATAAAAAATATACATACATATTAGAACAGCTGTAGTGGGCATTATCGTCAACAAGACAGTATTTGTAGTTTCACAATGTTTGCATTGTTAAGTTTTTGTCGAGCTGTTTCTTTACTACCAAATGTCAATTTTCTCGTACGTGTGTACATGTACCGGCGGACTTCTGACAATTATTATCGCTTCGCAATTTTACAGGACTCGCACGACACGTGTTTAATGTGTGCGGTCGGAATCGAGGTATCGACGTGTCATATTATGCGTCGCGAATTTTTGTCCACAACGCGCAATTTCTCCGTATTGGAAGATGATTCATTTTGCTAACAAGGTGGTATATAGATTTGTGGAATACTTGCGCGAGTATATGGGAGCGAGGGTTCACCGAGGGCGCGTGCTGGGGCCGCCTGCTACCTGCGCCCCACTCCCGCCGCGCTCAGCTGACTGCGGCGGGCTGATTGATTAACCATTTCGTTCGGCTGTTCTTTTGTGTTCTGATATACATATGGGAGGGGACGTTTCCTGAAAATGCTGCTTGATATATTTAGTACGCAGCAACCAGGGACGTCAATACGCACAACCAAAAAGCTGCTCGTAACTTCTGCGAAATATATCGAACTTAGGTATTATTAGTGATGCATCGAATACTACTTTCACGAATACGAATATCAATCCTAATATTCGGCGAATACGAATAATTCAACAGGCGTTAGGCGATTTATTTTATCCGTTTGTACATTCCGGTCGAAAATAATCTTTCTAAGGCGACAGTAGACGGCTTTAATGAAAAATACTTCTGGGCCTGTTTTTTTCACCATCTTAT
>JADDOH010001928.1:0-90043 GCA_016648135.1 Agrypnia vestita
TGTTTTATTTAAGCTAAAATTAGAAATAAAACTAAGTATCAAGTACATGTTGTCATTGTTAAAGAAAAAAAAAAAATAAAAAAAGAGAAAGAAAGGAAGAGGATATGCGGAGTGGTAAATTTTAAATGTAAATGATAAGGATTGACCTGTAATGATGTAATGTATAAATAACGTTGAATCAATGTTAATGATAAGGATTGACCTGTAATGATGTAATGTATAAATAGCGTTAAATCAATGTTAATGATAAGGATTGACCTGTAACGATGTAATGTATAAATAACGTTAAATATTGAGAGGCCTACTGTAAGAATCAAACCGACGACTTAATAATAAGATTAATATTGTAATGCATACTCAAGGAATTTTACTGTGATCTAATGAAACCCTGCGTCAATCCCATGTAATTAGTCAATAATGGTAGAAATAACTGGTCGATAAAAATATGTCTGGCGTGTCGATTTAATTAAGTATGTATATGTAAGCAGTTTTATTTTTGGGTAATGTTGGGTAAAGTGTTGATGCGAATTTGTGTTTTCAATTTTCCGCCTTTGCCAATTTGTACTGTAATATTCTCCTTAAGTTTAATTCATTCTGCAATGTTTTTTTTGGTGACGGGATAGGGATATGAACAGTGAACAAAGCGTTCGTGAAATAACAAAGTGTTTAGGCCTACATACCAGAAAAGCATCGAGATTAGCCGCAAACTGGGAGAACAATAGGGGTCGTAACATATGCGACGCCGGGTCCCGTAACCAGTAACAATGGACGACGAGGGTGGATCAAGAGCGGCCCGACCGGGAGACGGTCTACATCATCCGGACCAATAGGGAGCTAAGGGATGCCCCCTTTCCACCGTCGGTCACGCCTCAGGCCGGCGAGAAGAGAATATAAGGCGAAGCCAGCCGCCGAGAAACCAGTTGAAGTTGGAGTTAGGAGTTGAAGTTGAGTCGAGTCGAGTTAGGAGTCATGAGTCGAGTTGAGGAGTTGAAGTTGGAGTTAGGAGAGGAGTTGAAGTTGGAGTTAGGAGTTGAAGTTAGAAGCTGAAGGTGGAGAGACCAGGAACTCTAGCCTGACCCGTAAAATCGGTCCGGCCGAATACCCTGGTAACTCTCGAAGAAAGTAAGTCCGAACGGTAGCGACCACCGAATCGGCATCGCGACGCCAGAAACGACGTATCAGAAACCGCGACGCACAGTGTACCGCCGCGACGCCCAGTGACAAAAGAAGCGACGTCTCGCTACCGACCGCCACGACGCCGACGTCAGAAGCCGCCGACGTAGCCTACACAGTCAGAGGACGACGCCGACGCCAGAAGCCGCCGCCCACCACGAAGCAGCACGAAGAAGACACTTGCCGAACTCTCCGAAACAGGTTACCCCGATCTAAAGACTTTTTCTCCGCCCACCTGGTTCTACCGAAGTGTTAATTTAATCTCGTCACCATTCATTTTAGCAGTAAGATCAGATTTTTCATGTGTTTTGTCTTTTTTTCTTTCTTTGTTTATAATTTGGTCCTCTCCCTCTAAATTAGGGTTCATGTAATTTTTAAATTAGTAACCACTTTGCTGCGTCGTATGTAAGTTAAGATTAATGTTTCATGTAAATTAATTTGCTACAGTGCCCAATATAGAGACTTGTAAAATTGTTTCGATTTTATTATTTTTATATCCCTTCACCCGCCTCGAGATATCAGTGTCCTAGTCAGTCACCTGACGTTTTGATTGTACCTAGGGGAGGGCGTAACCGCCGGCAAACGTAGATCTGAGATCTCCCGGCCGGTTTACTACACCGTGATTTAATTTCACCTCTGACCCTTCAGATCAGACCTCACCCCCCCTACTCTGGTATATCAAGTGGCGCCCAACGTGGGGCTCGTGCGTATAAAGCACGCCGGAAAAGGGTTTTCTAGCGGATCCCACCCTGAGATTTAGATTAAAGACACTGATATCAAGCGAGTGAAACGAGGGATAATAGAATCAAGCCAATCGGTTGGTACTTATACCTTAAAGTACCTGGCGCCCACAGACCTAAGTAACCGAGTCTAATAACTTACCCGGTCGGTACCATATGATAAACTCGTGTGTGACGAATCGTGCACCTAACCATGGGGTTCCGTAAAGAAATAAAATCGTGCGCGGAAAGGGAACTATTTCGCCAACCGCCACAAGTAGGAATATGTTACTATGTCATTTTCCTGCAGACGATTTTTGTCGCGATAAGGCTCGCGGCGCGAGTAGAACCGCGGATTTCACGAAGGGCGGATAGCGTTGTACAGTCGGCGAATCTTTTCGCGGGGTTGATATGTCCGGGGAGACAACCGGATACCAAAATATTATTTTACCGGGGCACCAAAATGAAGACATTATAGTAAGAATAGATCTAAATTAGAGTACGGACGATTATAGCAGCAGTTCTTTTCCCGGAAACACTTTTAATTTTTTTCTCGTTTATATAAGTTAGAATTAAGTGGAGATATTAGAAATTAGTTAACACGTAAGAATAAAATATATTCCGATAGATTATCGAAATGACAGCGGTGTGCCGACAGTCAAACCATTTTGGTTTCGTCCCGGACAATGGGCGCCGGGAAAGGTTGTTTTATGATGCACTCGAGCTAGGAATAGTAAATAGCGGGTCAACGGCCCCAGGCGCCGATAATCCCCATAACACCCCATTGTTACTTAATTAGGAGGGGCCGACCGAGTACTTCAAAAATGTATATTTAGGTCGAGTTTACGGTCGCTAACAATAATGAGTTTAGTGTAGGTCCTAATGTGCCCACTCATTGAGGACAACTGGTAATGTTTTACTGCCTCTGGGGTAATAATTGTAGTCGTAGTAAGAAAGGGAGATTCAGAGTACTTTTTTCTCTCTCGTTATCGTACACTTGAGAGAGTAGGCGCCACTTTCTATTTTACCGTTTTTTTTATTCGTCATTTAAGATTTACTATCGGACCGGAAGTGGGTTAAGTACCAAGCGATGCGTAGTTCGGAATTCGCGATAAATAGGATACGAGGTGGCCGAGGCGACGATGTAGGCATTATTTGTTTTTTTTTTAAATATTCATAATTCTCCTTGTTCAAAACCGGTCTCAGTGCGAGGCGCGTTAGTGCGGCGTGTGTTTCCTTGTATGTGTTGTGGCGCCGGAATATGCAGCGGGCGTAGAACAGAGTCCAGCAAGGCTAGAGCGCTGAATGCGGACGCAGGGATGACGAGGTAGGACGAAGCGAGACGAGCGTGAGACGACGGAGGACCCAGGCAGCGGTCACGAACACGGTTCCATCATCGGCAGGGCGCCGATATGGATGCATAAGGGGGAGACGACGAAGGAAACCGCCGGAGCACAAGGGCGTGTTAGGCGAGGAAGGACCCGAAAGGGGGGTCGCGGGCGCGGACCCCATCGTCGGCAGGGCGCCGACATGGACCCGCCGGAGTGAAGTGAGAAAAAGAGCGAGGAGGGCTGCATAGGAAAACGCACACATACACACACGCACGCACGCAAGTAATAACCGGAAGGGAGATGAGTGACACCGGAAGCCAGAAGGCTGGAGAATTTTTTTTTCCGTTTTCCCTGTTCCCCAATATAGTTTGATAACCCCTAGGTCAGGAGTCAGTCCGAGATATTTTTTTTTGTTTTTGTTGCCTTGGCTCTTCGCGCGGAACGATAGATTAGGTCGCTGGGCCAATACTGAAGAGGGAGTGCTAGCGACCACCAAACGCACATCAGGTGGCCTAATAATAACCGGTTCGCGTCAACTCGGGGGGGTGCGTGTTGATGTACCGGAATATGACGCGAACCAGGTTATTAATTTTGTCCTAGGGCAATACCGAAATCAAAGCGCCCATGTTTCGAAGATCACGCGCCATGTGGTCACAGCCGGTCATGTTCGATCTTTTGTTCGAGGACGAAATATGTGACCTATTGTTCAAAAAAAAATAACATTGCGACGGACGATGGCTCCTAGGATAGCCCGCCATAAAACATATGAAACAATGAATTAGAAAGTTAGGGTTGCCGAGGGCGTTGGGTATCGCCGAAGACATTAATAGTGCACGGCCTTTTGTTAGGATGGACAATACGTTCGCAACCTTTTGTTCTTAAGTAACATCTTGGAAGGGTAAAAACGGTAAACCTTTTCTTGCAGCGGGACGTATATCTCTAACCCCGATTAAACAATAGAAAGAACATCTTGGCCAAATGCGAACACATGGGACAACGGTTTAGAAAGCTGCGTTTTTTAGAGAAGTCGCCTTTGTTTTGGGAAAGACATTTTTTAGAAAAACAAGGTAATAATTCCGAAAGTCGTCGCAGTAAACTTACTATTGTCCTCGACAGACAATAGAGATGTTTTAGAAAGCGCTGACATACCGATCCGCCACATGGCGACGCGATCCGCGAGATGTAGGATCGTATAATTATTAATATAAGGGCGCGAAGATCCCGCAACGCACGACCAGGCGGTCATTATCAATAAAGATAACAGGGGTCAATCAATTAAGAAGGTAGAGGCCGAATTAGAAATTGAGGCAAAGTGGTGAATCATAATATCAATGTAATATGTACCTAATTAATGAGCAACTGATATGTTTAATTTAAGTAAGGTAATGATTGGTTAGATAACCCAGGCCACCTCTGCAGGTGGATGTTACTCGTTTTATATGTAGTTTCCTCATTTATTCTGTATTCTATTGTTAAGTATCGAAATGAACGGGACATTGCAATTTGAAATAATAACGAGATCATCCCGAATTAATCTAACTTGTAGCAAATAATAGAAAATGTATTGATCGTAACAAAAGGAAAAAATTTGATTGTATTATTGCCGACGATGTTTGATATTGATGTAATATATAATATATAACGTAATAGAATATTATCTCGTGAAAAGATGTAACACGGTTGAAGAGATATAAGATTCCGACTTTTTAGTTTGTGAAATCTGTCTGCAGAATGAATTTTAGCACACGGGGTAGTAACAAAATAGTTTAATTAATTGCAAATAAGTAAATGCCGTGTTGGAATAAACATTAATATTACTTTAGATCGAGGCTTTCATGTCTTATGTTTTCATGTATTACATACACCTAGTTGAATAATGTTAATTTGTGAGTTTTAATTATTTTTAAGAATAATGTTAATTTGTCATTAGTTATTCAAGCTCCCAATATTGTGTTTTCTTTTTTTATACAAATTGTAGGTTGTAGGTATATAACCTATCTGTAAACATGCAATTATTGTTTTGATTACTCGTTTAAGCAATATGATTTGTCGGTCTGTTTTAAAATAGTTGTTTTAATCTAGTAATAATAAAGCTTTCGAGCTTTACTATTATTTATTTGTAACTAATTTCAATCTTTACGATACACCATTCACTTTGGTATTTGTCCGCTTTAAAAAAAAAGAAGAACATAACGAAAAGTATGAAGTTAGTTAATTGTAGTAGGGACTTCCGCTACTGGTAGTGTTTCAGAATAATTCTTGTTTGGAAAATTTTCAATTGTCTGCCTGGTGGAAGGTGGCTTATATAATTTTTTAGTGTTCTCTATTTTTACTCTTATACCAGGGGTGGAAGAAAGCTGATTTGATAAGATAATAATTAGTATAATGAAAGTCCAAAAAAAAATGTTTTGCATTCAATCCAGCTTACATGTTGAAGTAAGAATTTTCATTATTTAGGTGTAAATAATGTTACGTTAATTAATTTACGCCAAGTTTTCTTAATTGTTCTTCTAGTAATAAGGTTTAACATAATTTCTTGAAAAAAAAATGTTTATCGAATTTGATTATGTTAGTATATGTAAGCATTCCTTTCGGGAAAGTGGCGTTGATGCAAATTCATGTACTTTGTAATCCCAAAAGAAATTACAAAGATGTATACAGAACATTAACATTAGGGGACCCGCTTGAAGCATGTATCCCATGTAAATAAGTTTTTATGTTAATTGATTCACTAAGAAATGCCACGATGTCTGTATAATTTTAGCCCTTTGTTTTGTATCTCTATGTCACATATTGACAAATATGTTTGGTCCAACTAAGAAGTACGATAGCTTGTTTTATTTAAGCTAAAATTAAAAATAAAACTAAGTATCAAGTACATGTTGTCATTGTTAAAGAAAAAAAAAATTAAAAAGAAAAAGAAAGGAAGAGGATATGCGGAGTGGTAAATTTTAAATGTAAATGATAAGGATTGACCTGTAATGATGTAATGTATAAATAACGTTGAATCAATGTTAATGATAAGGATTGACCTGTAATGATGTAATGTATAAATAGCGTTAAATCAATGTTAATGATAAGGATTGACCTGTAACGATGTAATGTATAAATAACGTTAAATATTGAGAGGCCTACTGTAAGAATCAAACCGACGACTTAATAATAAGATTAATATTGTAATGCATACTCAAGGAATTTTACTGTGATCTAATGAAACCCTGCGTCAATCCCATGTAATTAGTCAATAATGGTAGAAATAACTGGTCGATAAAAATATGTCTGGCGTGTCGATTTAATTAAGTATGTATATGTAAGCAGTTTTATTTTTGGGTAATGTTGGGTAAAGTGTTGATGCGAATTTGTGTTTTCAATTTTCCGCCTTTGCCAATTTGTACTGTAATATTGTCCTTAAGTTTAATTCATTTCGCAATGTGTTTTTTGGTGACGGGATAGGGATATGAACAGTGAACAAAGCATTCGTGAAATAACAAAGTGTTTAGGCCTACATACCAGAAAAGCATCGAGATTAGCCGCAAACTGGGAGAACAATAGGGGGCGTAACATATGCGACGCCGGGTCCCGTAACCAGTAACGTCCATCGGGGCCTGGGATGGACCCAGAGGAAGCCAATGGACGACGAGGGTGGATCAAGAGCGGCCCGACCGGGAGACGGTCTACATCATCCGGACCAATAGGGAGCTAAGGGATGCCCCCTTTCCACCGTCGGTCACGCCTCAGGCCGGCGAGAAGAGAATATAAGGCGAAGCCAGCCGCCGAGAAACCAGTTGAAGTCGAGTTGAGGAGTTGAAGTTGAGTTAGCAGTCAAGTCGAGTTGAGGAGTTGAAGTTGGAGTTAGGAGTTGAAGTTAGAAGCTGAAGGTGGAGAGACCAGGAACTCTAGCCTGACCCGTAAAATCGGTCCGGCCGAATACCCTGGTAACTCTCGAAGAAAGTAAGTCCGAACGGTAGCGACCACCGAATCGGCATCGCGACGCCAGAAACGACGTATCAGAAACCGCGACGCACAGTGTACCGCCGCGACGCCCAGTGACAAAAGAAGCGACGTCTCGCTACCGACCGCCACGACGCCGACGTCAGAAGCCGCCGACGTAGCCTACACAGTCAGAGGACGACGCCGACGCCAGAAGCCGCCGCCCACCACGAAGCAGCACGAAGAAGACACTTGCCGAACTCTCCGAAACAGGTTACCCCGATCTAAAGACTTTTTCTCCGCCCACCTGTTTCTACCGAAGTGTTAATTTAATCTCGTCACCATACATTTTAGCAGTAAGATCAGATTTTTTATGTGTTTTGTCTTTTTTCTTTCTTTGTTTATAATTTGGTCCTCTCCCTCTAAATTAGGGTTCATGTAATTTTTAAATTAGTAACCACTTTGCTGCGTCGTATGTAAGTTAAGATTAATGTTTCATGTAAATTAATTTGCTACAGTGCCCAATATAGAGACTTGTAAAATTGTTTCGATTTCATTATTTTTATATCCCTTCACCCGCCTCGAGATATCAGTGTCCTAGTCAGTCACCTGACGTTTTGATTGTACCTAGGGGAGGGCGTAACCGCCGGCAAACGTAGATCTGAGATCTCCCGGCCGGTTTACTACACCGTGATTTAATTTCACCTCTGACCCTTCAGATCAGACCTCACCCCCCCTACTCTGGTATATCAAGGTGATCCACTTAGGTAAAACCACGATAAAGCTGTTTCCATGCTGTGATGTGCCAAGCTTAGTTACGTCATCTACTGGCAATGCCCAATATATGCGAATGGGTTTATTTCGAGATAAACTCGAAAAACATTTGAACATTCAATATGATTAATTTCAACCATATTCTAAATATTTTAGTTCAACCTAACGGATTTGAAAATATTATTTTGTTATGAATTTTGTTTGTCACATATCAATTTTATTTTCCTGTCTTCTGCAATCGAGTGAGAAATGCCATCAGTAAGTTTTACAAAGATATTTCGCATTAAACATTCGTTTATGTGTGCTCAGTTTTTAATGACATAAAATGAGACACAGAAAAGAAATTCTATTTCTGAAGTATTTATAGAAATAAATAAAAGTAGTTTTATTTGGGCTACACTGTCTCCACAAATATTCATTAATTCATTCCAAAATATTAATTAATTTCTTGAATCTCTTGTCTATGGCTAGTTTATCTATGGTAAATAAAATAGTCTATAGCAAGCAAAAGTTTTTGAATTTTTCAACTGATAAAAATCCAAATTGATCTAAAACAATCCAAATTTCTATTTCAATAGCTTTGAAAAGTTTTTTTTTTTAAAAAAACAAATTGTAATATTATGGAGACGGTGTTAGAAAACTTTGAAGTGCCTTTGACATTTCCTGAGATTGATTTAATTCTGGAGAAACTTAATAAGTTGCCGAGTGATACAAAAGCTGCTATAGTATATTTTACTGTGAGATTTTTGTTTGTTTTATAAATGATTTATTGATAGTAACGTTCTATTTTGGATTGGTGGAAAGATGCCTAGTGACAGAACGGTCGGAGTTGTAATATTGTTTTCGAGAGGCCACAAAGCTTGCTTTAATTTCATAGTACAAGCGCTTATTTTGCTGTAACAGTATTGATGTCAATGATATAATTAACTGTACGTCAATGATTGATGTGGCGTATTTCGTGTATGCATTTAAAATATATTTTTAAAATTGTTTTATTCAATTTTTTATTTATTTATTTGTTTATTTTATTGTTTATTTACATTTGTTAATACAGGTTACAGTAGCCGGCAAACATCTTAAAATTCTACGGCGTAGTTTGCCGGCAACTGTACTAATAACTGCCACACTAGGTTCTGTGGCAGTTATTCTCATATGATATTTAAAATATATTTATGTAATATGAACACTTTGACTGCTGAACGTTTTTCTTCTCATCATCTTTGGTGCTAAAAATTGAGCCAATATTTAAAATTCTTAATTTTAGGGATAATTCATTGTCATTTACCCCCATAAACCCATTAGTTCTCTCCGGGCGGTCAGCACCGCCACAAACAAATCACTGTTTTTTCAATGACACATGTGTAGTGCGTTTACACTCGCCCAAAAATATATCTAGTCAGTATTATTCACCAGAATAATAATTTTTCAAAAAATATTATTATTGAATAGCTTATCTTATTCAGATATTTTACAATTCTCTGTAGTTACACATCAAAATTTCGTCTGTTGGGTTATTTTTTCGTGTATGTTTGATATAATGTTTATCAAAGGCGTAGGATTTTAGGATTAGTGATAAAAAACAAAAAATTATAGAAAATATAATTCTTTTTGGTGAGGTATACACACACAAAAAATATCGATTTGTAAACATTTATGTATGATTGTAGAAAAAAATATTTTATATATATTATTAATTAAATAAAAAAATAAATAAATAATACATAATTTTGAAATTTCAATTCTAGCAGTTCATATTATAAAATGCATGAAAATATAGTTCTAAACCATGCCGTAAAAGTACTGTGCAGTTTTTTATAATACTGTACAGTTGCCGGCAAACTTCTTGAAATTCTTTGGCGTAGTGGGGGAATGCGCAGAAGACAAAATTTGGGTCTCGTTGGTGGAATGGTACATGCGCAAATTTCCCCCCACTACGCCGTAAAATTTCAAGATGTTTGCCGGCTACGGTAAATGGTAAACAAATAAAAAAAAATGAAAAAACCTGGTTGGTCAGAGCATTCAGGATGAAAATAAAATGTATATACATTTACTGTGATAATTTTTTTTCAACATAGTTTACTCCTTTTCCTTTTTATTCGGTTAGTGTCTTTAGTACAAAATCCAGGAAAGTGTAATTTCACTAATAGCCAATATCAGCTTGTTTGATTATTCCTGCCTATTAATTATCATAGCTTCTGCTCTAGATTGCTTTTATGAGAATGGTTGATGCATTTTTATATATGAATGAAAATATTAATATCAGTAGGTAACATTTTTTATGAAAAAGTCTTATGGAACACTACTGTACTGATCCTTTACTCCCTACATAGTAGACATAGTCTCAATTCAGTGAGTGCGCTGTTTGTAGTAAGTGCGCACAAATTATCTTAGAAAGAAATTACACTAGATAGTCACTTCTACATAAATATAAAAAATATACTTGACCCAAAATTCATACACCACGTAAAAATTGTCTTTACACTAAGAATGCTCTTACATACAAATTGAAAAAAAAATCACTGAAAATTACTATATTACGGAAAAGTAATCATTATACAACATTATACAAATTGTTTTTGAATTGAAAATTGGAAAAATATAATATTTAATTAACAATATAATCATAACAAATACAATTCAAAAAACTACACGCAAAAAATTCCTGTGTGATCGAACTTTATGTTCATAAATGAAAGAAATGCAAAAAACCGAAAGAGAATGACCAAAATACACGACGTATTGTCTAATACCAACCCTCGGATATAGAATGCCGATAGGCGTTTTCAGCACACAGCGAATGTTTGTGAGAACGCCTATAGGCGTTTTCAGCACTGGACGTGTTAACAAATGACAAAAACAAAGAAAGTATAAGCATAAGAATGAAAGTAGATCAATAATAATAAAGTAAATCATAGGAATACCTAAATCTAAAAGAAAAGAAATAACAGGTAACATAGGCGATATTTCCCCCCTATTATTTTACCCCTTCCCCTCCCCTCACATATTTTCGATGCAAATCTGTACCGTTTGACCGATTGGACTCAAAATTTGGAAACTAATTCTTTAGGACTCGGCGGGTAACATAGGCGACATTTCACCCCTATTCTTTTGATCCATCCCCTCCGCTGATATATTTTCAATGCAAATCTATACCGTTCGACCGATCGGACTCAAAATTTGGAAATTTATTCATTAGGACTCGGCAGGTAACATAGGCTATATTTCCTCCCTTCCCTTTTACCTTTTCTCCTCCCCTGATCAAGAGCGGATCCAGCTTTGGCGCCAAGGGGGGGTCACATAGTCGTGGTCAAGTCACAAGAAGTTATAATTTAGGTCTGGGTCCAAGTCTACCTAGGTCCTGGACACAGTCATCGGGGGCATGACCCCCATGACCCCCCCCCCCTGGATCCGCCCTTGCCCCTGATATATTTTCGATTCAAATCTATACGTGCAACGCTGGGTACAAACAGCCAGTTTTATTTAATAATGAAAATGGAATGAGGTCAACTATTGAATTCTAGTTAGGGTTATGGATAGACATTCAAAATTATTATTATTGGGGATTTTGTTTGTCTTTGTGGTTTTTCAGGAAATTTTATAAAAATATTACACGTTTTACATTATTTTGATTTTTTTTCAGAATATTCTCTCAGAGTATATGTCACCAATACTTGCTATTCTGAAGAAAAAATTAGAAAGATGTGAGAATTTGGATGAAGAGGAAACATTTTTTCTTTGTCATAATCTAATTCTAAAATATACAAATGTGATGGTGGATATCTTTAAAGAAGAAACCGATCATGATTGTGTTTTGCAGGTGTGCATGATGTTTATGAATACACATAACATATATGTATATGTGCACATAATAATTTTAAGAATATGTATATTATTAATATATAGGAAAGCAGAAATTGGGCAATGCTTAGGATTATCTGGTGTTTGGAGAAACTAAAAAAACATATTAATAAATGTCCCGATGTACTCAAATGCCGTACACCATCAACATCTCCAAATACTTACTTTGAATCTACTGATGGTGATGAATTTATAACATGGGTTGATGATGCTTTAGATTTGTTGGATGTTTTTTCAAAGCTATTTGAAGATGACTCGGAAAAATTTAATCTCCAGAATGGAAAAGTGGATACTTTAAAAATGTGGGAAAATGAGGTAATTTTTTTTCTTCCAATTTTGCCAATATTATTTTCTGCTTATTATTTACAGTTGAATGTAAAATTTACGTTTAGTGTTTATATTTTCTATTAAATTTGGACTGTGTTTAATTTTAAATAGTCTGGCTCCCTGTACAATTTGTAGCCTTTAAATAATAATTTTGAAATTTAAAAAATTGTTTTTCAAAATCAAATTAGATTTTTTACCGCCTTGGTTGATTCAAACCAGGATAATCAAGAATATTCTAAATATAATTTTTGTATCCTAAATTCTCAAAAATTTGCTATATTTTTCTGAAATATTTTACACAATGTCACATAGCTCATTTTATAATTAATAATAATATTTTTCACATTAACCGTTATTTTTTTAGTGTTGTACTGGCTTATTGAAACTGCGAGGGGTGATCAGGGAGCTGGTGGCCGCTGCAATGAAAATTTGCCAAAATTGTTTGTCATCTGATCAAAGTATTATTATCGCAAGATGCCACGTTGTAAGTACTGTCAAACTATTATATGATGTATAATTTGATACTATAACATATTAAAAAGAAAATAAAACATCTGTTCTATTTTTTTTATATTATGAGTTACAGAATATGCAATATGTTTTGAGCATTGAATATTGAATAATTCACATTCTTAGTGTTTCTGGCTATGGGATGAGGAACCAGGAGCATTAATTATTTATTAGTGAAAGCATGTTTATGTGTTTTGATGTGATGATAGACTAACTACTCAGTCTGTGAATCTAAATGAATCTGTTTGTTGTCTTAGTGAGGGAGTTAAATGGGAAATGAAATACATGTGTGAAATAGAAGATTCATATTAAGTAAATTTATTTTTTGTTAAACATTTCTGCCCGGATCGATTTGATCGTGCGTTCACATAAAAAAACGTTTTTCGGGTTCAAACCGGCCTGCAATGATCGTGTGCTGTACTGCGCGTGTATGAACGATCATTGCAGGCCGGTTTGAATCCGAAAAACGGTTTAGTTATATATAATGTGTACACACGATCGTATCGATCCGGGCTGAAAGGATTATAGTATTGAACTAACATCATGCTGGGAATGTGGAACAGAAACATTTATTCTTCCGGGTGTGTTTGATGTCCAACTAATGTAAAAATTGTCATTGTTTTCTAGATGAAAATTCATTGTAGGTGTGAGAAAAATGTCAAATCAATAAAGTATGTAATGTGAGAAAATGGCATAGAGATATTTTAACGATTTCAATAATTAAACTATGCAATTATTGTCATAATTAGCCTATTCAAATGATGAATTCTAGTAACAAAAGTGTTTTTTTTCTTTTTGTACCTTTTCACAATTTTGTTTTGTTTAACCTATTTCACTTTTCTTTTATATAAATTGTGTTTTAGTAAGAAATCGGTCCACATAGTTTGACCATACATTTTATATATGTACTTATCTCACGTTTCTATATGTGTACATTTGTTCTTTGCAACATAAAGGGAATGTGTGAGTGTTTCATTTTGGCTTCCTTTGTTCTTATATGTTTGTAGATATAGATCGAGTCTTCACTCAGTCTCCTGGTATTCAATTTCCTAGAGATAGTAATTCTTTAATTCATCCTCACCCAAGACACCAAAGCGTTGGTCCCCATTCAAGCGTGAAGTGGGTGGGTGCGATGGGTTATTGAAATATACACTTAAATCCAATGATTGATTTTTAAGATAAAAGTTTCAATTTTTTACATAGAATTGTTGGTATTTCATTTGTTTTTTTTCAGATAAATAAAATTATTGTTATAATATTATAAAATTAATTGTTTCATAAAGTATTCTAGAACCTAGAACCAAACTCTTTAAATTATTTTTACTACCAGTTGTTATTAATACTTTTCCTGCAAAAGCTTATTTTTATATTCATGGCTTTTCTGAACAATTTATTGTTTGTATTATTTAATTATTCAATTTAGTGCTTTCACACAAAAGATTATATGCAAAGAACATCACAGTCTAAGCTTAACTCGAGGTGTAGAGTTTACACCAGCGCTGTGCGAGTGGTTTTCCTGCAAAGCATCGGACCCTCCCTATTATTGTATATAAAGTTTTACAAAGGCTGACAATAAAGCACCTTTTTATGTTAGTGTGATTAAAAATTTAAGGCTTTTAAAGAAATAAACTGAGCAAATGTTTTGCTGGACACAATTTAAGCTAGTGTACAAATTTTTAGGTTTTTCGAGAATCGAAAACACTAATGAAGGAAATGTTTACAACTGATTTATCGATGGTCGATGGAATTGATTCTCAAAAGATGAAACTCAAAGAGGATCTGCATTACCCCACCGTGAGGCTACTGAATGATATATTACGAGATGCGGTTTATAATTTGGAAGCTTGCATAAATAGAGCTGTGCTTGGCCTCGTTTTGAATTGTATGGTTTACCCAGTTGAGCCGTTGCAAAGAGCTCTTCGAGAACAACTTGGCAATAGGAATGTCAGATGTATCACTGAGATCAAAGAGGAATTAAATCAAGGTAAAATATTAAGAGAATTTATCTATTTTGCAGACAATATGAAGCATAGGACCATAAAATGCAACCCAAATTTGTCGCTTATCTTTTAGAAAAAAATTATTTTGATGATAATATCATCCCTTCAGAGGTAAAACTCACTAAGGCCCGGTTGTTTCAAGTTCGATCAAAGTAAGCGGTCGATAAAAGCATAGATTTTTACGAAAACGGATCGTCTGATTGGTGGAGAACGTAAAAATCTATGCTTTTAAAGAACGCTTACTTTAATCCAACTTGAAACAACCGGCCCTAAGGGCCAGTTGTTTCAAGTTGGATTAAAGTAAAAGTTCATGTAAAGCATAGATTTTTGAGTTCTCTTCCAATCAAACAATCCGTTTCCGTACAAATCTATGCTTTAAACGAACTTATATTTTAATCCAACTTGAAACAACAGGGCCTAAGAGACATTGGAGTAGTTTAAAATAATGAGGTTAAACATTCAAAATGTGATATTAAAATTATTGAATATTTTCAAATTATGAGTTTTACCATAAATAATTATAAGTAGATACGAAACATTCACTTACTGATTTTTACCTGGAAAAGTAACGATAACTCATTTTGGCCAATATTGCGGTTAGTGAGTTTAACCTCTAAGGCCCGGTTGTTTCAAGTTCAATCAAAGTACGCGGTCGATTAAAGCATAGATTTTTATGAAAACGGATTATCTGATTGGTGGAGAACGTAAAAATCTATGCTTTAAAAGAACGCTTACTTTAATCCAACTTGAAACAACCGGCCCTAAGGGAAGATATGCACCACACCAAAACATGTACTGTACGTTAATAACTATCAAAGAAAATAATATTTTAGTGAACGAAAGAATTAAATTATAATAACATTTTAGTGAACCGTACAAAACTAACCACGTAGCACGCTGCTACAATATATACAGTGAAACTCTCTGAATACGTTTTTCAAGGGACCAGCAAATAAAAACTTAGTAGGCGTGAAAACATATTAACAGTAATTTCAATATTTTTTTCATATATTATATATTTACACTTTCTAATTTTGTATTTTGATTGAATTTTCGTTTATATAACATGACAATTTAAGGACATTTTATTTAAAAAAATTAAGCAGGCAAATATATACATTTGTAAAATATTATCTATGTGAATAGTACCTAAGGGTCAGCAAACAATAAAAACCACCAAAACAAAAAAATTGTAAGCACTGTCAAAAAATATTTTATCAATAACCATACTAAAAGGAATCCATAAAATAACTTATGTAGGTATGTCACTACCTATGTGCAAACCTTAATTTTAAAAGAAATTATATAAGTTATCTAAATTTTAACTCATTAAGGCCGGTGCCACACTATGCGTTTCTTCCGTCGCATCAAATACGCAACCGAATTTAGAGCTTGTCCGGATGATGCGTTTTATGCACGAGTCCACTCGCGCGTTTCAATTTATATTGCATCCAGATATGCAAATTATTGTTTTATTTCTGTAGATGTTGGCGCATATGGCAAAAGCAATGACTCCACAATTTTTAAAAACTCTGTTTTATATAAAAATATTTAGATATTCCAGACCCGAAAGGCAATATTATAACTCCCGGATCTGTCAAGAGAGTGATTGTGTGCATCTCTACCACGGACTCGCGCATAGTACTGGACGCAATAATGCCGCCTGAGTATGTCAACTTGGGCTTTTACGCGAGGGTGAGAAAACGCGCGGCAGCATCTGGACGGGATGTATGTAGCACCAGTACCTCGAGAACGCGCGAGTGCACTCACGTGTCATCTGGACAGGCTCTTAGCAGTCACATAGTATATTCTGCAGAGAACAAACACACGCGCGGACAATCTGTCAAATGTGGCACGTTGCAATCAAAAACACGAGACGTGACGACACCGATTTTACGTTGACGTAAGTTTGGCGGAAAGATCGATGATCCGCCTAGTAGCGGCGTTCCGCGGCGTCAAAGACTCGAGGGAAGATACACCTAGTGTGACGCCGGCCTTAGAAAACAAAAGGAGTATTGCCGATTGTTTCCTCAAAGAAATACAACAAAATGAAAACAGTTTCGTTTAGGCGACTATATAAAAAAATACCGTAAATAATCGCCGGATAAATTTATTTATTAAATATTATTTTATTAGCCTATTCAAATACTACAGGGTTTTTTCAGTGGCTAGAGCATTTGTGACGCCGCCTGTTCTGTACAGAATACGCAAATTAAGGATGTGCAGGTCTCCCGTCCTAGACTCACAGAACATACCAAAACTGCAAAGCGGTAATCGTAAAACCTGCTGACAGTGGTTGCTCTGAAATTCACAAAAAGTGAATTGTCCGGTTGCAGTAGTTCAGTAGAGAATCCAAATCCAAAAGCAGTAGGTAGAGCAGAGGTCAGAGGTGATGAATATAAGTCAGGTGAGGTGGTCCAGACGGTGTAAAAAGCACAGAACGGAATGAATCTGCATGCCGACGCAAGCTTAATTTATACACAAAGTCAATAACCCCGGACTTATTTCTGGGAGCCAATCATAGAGCGTTTTTCTTTTTTTTTTAAGAATTATTAAACCACCCCCCCGGGGTTTTGATTACGTCATTTACATGGTACTATGTCTTGCTTATAGTATGACGTAATCGCCTGGACCCGCAAGACCGAAGTTAATTTATTATTAAAAAATATATACCGATCGCAGTGGTATTTGCTCAGAAAATATCACAATTAAATTTGTCAAAAATTGTAAACTATTGTTTATACATTTTTGCCAGTACAATTCACAAAGTACCCACACGGGCGTAACTTCTGATATTAGTTTCAGTCATATACAATAAAATTTCAGTCACTTACAAAAAATTCAAAGTGGGTCGCAAAAAATTAATTGTCATTTATTTTTCTGGTGCGCCCCTGACAATGTAGGTATGTAAAAAAGTAACCCATAAAAACCAAGTTTTTATTATACTCCCTTTCTTTGTAAAATATAACAACAATTAAAGATGAATTAAAACATATAACATAACACTAAACTTACAGTAATTTAATATATTTCTAAAATGTCAGATGTTTTGAGCTTTGATAAGACACTTCATGCTTTGAAGATTAAATTCTAAAAACATTTGTCAGTCAATTTAGATTTTCGACATTCGTAATGAAGTACCTATTATACATACCGACGGAGTAATTCAAATTTAGAAAATATTCCGTGACGTTATCGGGCCGCCATAATAAAACTTTTCTAATGATTCCAATTTGAAAAAACCAATAAAATTTCTAAGAATCCGAAATTATACTATAATTATAAATTTTTTTTAATGAAAATTTGATAGATCTTTTTGATTGTCGCCACGAGTCTACTTGCCAAGTTTCAGCTCGATTGGATCACGGGAAAAGGGTCAAAAATCGATCCACAGTTTTTGTTAACGGCAAGCAAGCAGATGCCACGAGTCAATATAAAGGGAGTAAAAATATATAAAATAGATATATTTTCACGTAAGGAATACAGTAAAAAAGGTTTCAAGTCGATCTGATCGCTGCAGCGGTCGTAGGACAGTTTTGAAGTTTGTCTGAAAAAATGACCCTTATTGTCATCGGGTGATAACTGCTGATAGCGGTTATGTAAAAAATGTGAAAAATTTCACTTTTTTATTTGCATGATTTTCTGCCAGATTTTAGTTTAAATGACTTTGTTTAGAAAAAATATTATGGTTTGATACCAATTTCATTGAAAAAACTTTCGTTTTTCATAAATATAAGAAAATCAGTTTTTGGCCGAAAACTCTCGTTTTTGTCAGTACAAATACCGTTTTTCGGTGGCTGTCGCGCCCGGGACTTTATCAGTGATAAGCCCCGTCGCTAGGCCTATAAAATACTGTCAGTCATCTGTAGATTTCTCCGAGATCTGACAAGACAAAGCTTCGCGACTGTCGGATTCAATCGGTCTGCAGCCCGAGTTTTCCTTCGCATACTAAGTCTCTGTCCTCGGATACATATAATATTAAACAATATTTCATAATTCTGTCTGTCAGGCCATACAGTTAGCCGTAGGAAATAATATTTCCTGTATCTGTCTTTACGCCATACAGTTGGCCGTCACTCGGAAATATTTGACAATATTTCTCAAATCTGTCTTTACACCATACAATTGGCTACACTCAGCATCCCGGTCTATCGCAACAGCGATTTTCTTGTTTATTAAAAGTAAACACTTGACAAAATCCATAAATACATGTCAATATTTAGGTTCTTACAATATATGTAATAATCAAAAAACATGTCACAACCATTTTTATTTTTATAAATTCTCATACATAAATTTGTTCATAAATTTATCGAGGCATACGCACCGTCTTTACGGTCCTCAGGGTGGTGATGACGCACCGGCGTCCTGCCCGGTCGCCTGTGAATAAGATGACGTCACAAGTCCGCCTTGAGCGGCGACCGCAGCGAGCCATGGAGCTCGACAATGCCATCTTCTCTGGAAAGGCCCTTTTCAGGGCCATCATTTATCCTGTCCGTTACACTGCCAAAACCACTTAATTTTTAATGCGCCCATTTTTAATTTTTAGAAATGTTGAACAAAATTTCGTCTTCCGAAAAAATGTATTATGAAGATTTATTTGTATGAATAAATTGAGTTCGGCTATAAATATTTTCACTACTTAGGCGAGAAACGAAAATAAGCGGGAAATGTATTAAGCCTAAAAAATATATGAGATTTGTATGGAACTTTTTCGGGACCGCAGAATTTAAACTTATTTAGCGGGAAAACTTATTGAAAGTGAATTTATTAAGCAAGTTTCACTGTATAGTATTCACATTTCCCTCAGGGACCCATACTTATTTTTATTAAAATCCCCAATCTAATTTATGTTAATCCCCGATTTATTTTCATAGAAATCCCTCTGAGTTTTGAATGAATCATTAATAGAAGTTCAGAGTATAAGACGCATTTCGGACCATAAGAAGCATCCCAATTTATTGTTGAATTTTCGGAATAAAAAAGTGCGTTTTGTGACCCGAATAATTTGGTAAATATTCGTATTATGGCCTGTATCCATGGAGGCGATTTTTGGCACCAGACAATCTGTAAGATATGGTTATTTCTAGAAAAATACTTTTTTCTTCTTCTTTATAATATTAGATGTTGAAACTGTACTAGCCCTAGATAACATTCTTGAGTGTCACTTATGACCAGAAATTCTCATATATATTATAAGGCCTTGGGTATATGATATGAGCGGCGGATAGTAGAGCGTCAGTGTGCCATAGTATGTAGTGAGAAGCCGACCACAATATAACTAAGCTCACTACTCTGCCGTCTATGCGCCCCTTATTACTCTGGCACACTGACGCTCTGATGCTCTATATCCTGTCTTACCCAAGACCTAAGGATGTGATTGACTGAAATATTATTGAAACAAACAAATTGGCTGAAAAAAATTCAAATTTCCTGTCTCATTTTCCAGGGACTTAAATTGTTTATATGTATTTAGTATTACTACAATCGCCCGTGGTCTTGTTTTTATTAATTTTATTGGTGTAAAATAAAATTTTGCATATTCACTTCACACTACCTATACAAAAGTCTATTTCTGAGTTTTCTTTGGATACCAAACTTGAAATTTGAATGTTTTAAATACATATATAACTTTAAAAAATATTTTGTCAACAGATGAAGACTTTAATGAAAATGAACGTTTTATAGAAGAGTTTGATATTCACAATGAGAGATTATTACAAATTGGTCTGTTTGCTGTATCCTGCTCGGCTGATAAACAAAGTAAGTATTAATTTTCAAATAAACAATGTCGCAGTATGAGACACGAAGAAATAAAATCCTCTCATCCTCTGATTCTGTAATTTCGTATTTGCAATTGCTAAAATCAAACAAGGTGCAATGAATTGACCATGATTTAAAACTACTTACATTTTGTGAATACAAAAATATAATTACCCCCCATTCATACAATGTTTTAGCTCCGTCTCTATAAATGTGTAAAATTAGGGATGTAATATTATAATCAGTTAACATAATATTACTACAGTAGAACCTCATTAATTCGAAATTCAAGGGACCCAAAAATAAAACATTTTGAATTATGCAGAACCCTATTTGAAATTCATGCCACAAAAAAAAAAAGCTATGTGATTGAGAAATTTGCCATAAATCGTAAAACCCATGAAACACATTGATTTTGTGATAAAAAATTGAAATATTTTTTCAATTTTGTCAAATTTAAAAAAAAATCGAATTATATGGACTAAAACTATTTTTTATAATTATATGGACTGTTGATTTATGGTGCAAAGGGCTAGAAATTATTTCGAATTATCGGGGTTAATCCACTATGAATTTTGATACTTGTAGATTTGAAAAATTTACTCGCTTGTAATGATTACAGGAATTTCTATGTTAAAGAGTTGTTTAGCAAGCTTGGAGGCACTTGAACCCCATTTGGTACCATCCTTTCTTTCGGATCCCACCAGTGTACATTCTCAAATTCTTGCTAATCATTGGACTCATGAAATCAATTCCTTAAGAGCGTTGGTTTTTCTCATCATTGATCCGGTGGCTCTTATTGAAGTGAGTTGATTTCATTCTTTATATTTATGAATTATGTTTTCCAATGCGCAATGATTTAGAGGGAACGTTAAATAATTATAGACTGTAAATCTTGAAATATTAAATAACCTTTCTTTCGAAATATGTACTTGCAGCTGGTGATGGAAAAGTATCGTAACCAATTAATGGAGATGAAGAAAGATGCATGTCTAGCTTGGGATTCAGTGCAGCATTTGATAGGACTTGGAAAGTCAGTTTTAGATTTCATCCAAATATATGCCGTTCATGAACCAAAGAGTTTTCCACAGCTTGAAAAATTATCAAATTATGTTGTGGATTTAAGAAAAGGTACAAACTAATTTTATGTTTGGATTAATTTATTATTGATTATAAGATTAATTTATGATTGGATTTTTTTAGCAATATCCTTTATATGTGTAATTAGATTCTTCCGAATTATTACCATTCCACTAGAATTCTTGAATAGAATTTAAATTTTTTAAACTCCTTTCTAGATCAGTTTTTTAAATATATAATTTCGTCTCTGTGAGACATATATAATATATCTTGATTAATGATGTCCCTGTGACGAAATCCAATACTGAAAAATTTGGATAAAGTCAAAAAATACTGAATAAATTTTTATATTAATCGTTCTACAGCAATTTAAACAAAAATCTGCTATTTAATGTGACTTGATATAAATGATTCCTAAATTTAAGTTTATTATGTTCATCCTGCCTCCTTAAACTGGTGGCCAGCAGTGGTAAGTCATTTAAGACCTGAAAGTGGGATTTTCAGGGATTTTTAAAAATTAGCTTTAAACTTGAATATGATATAATGAAATGGCACAATGTACCATAATCTTTCAGATAGAATATTTAAGTTTTTGTAAAGAATATTTTGCGCAATACTGCCCTTCCAAGCCAGAAGGCAGTAACTAACAAAAAATTCAAAAACTAGTTATGAATGCCATCTGGTAAATAATTTTGTTTATTATCTAAATATCTTACTCAAAAAGCATTATTATTAAAAATAACTAGAAAAAACTAATAAGAAAAAAATGGACAACTACAAAAACAACACTCAAATCTTAGCAAATAAGCAGTAAATATCATTTTCTTAGCTAAATGGCAGTAAATGCAGATATTTCTCTGTAGTTGCTGCTTTTTGGCTAAGAATCTCACATATCACACTTTAAATTGTTGACAACTTTATGTTTATTGATCTGTCAAAATAATCACATCATTCTGATCGAGTGTTAGGTGGTGATAGATTTGTGTTAGCCCTAAAAACCCATATAAGTTTATTTTATTGAAAGACGCAATAAAATAACTTAAGAGAATGCAAATATAATGTAAACATTTTTATCGACATAAGGTCAGCCAAATGCCAGTGACTTAAACATTATGGATGAAAACTCTGTCCACCCCTGCAGAACATACTTTCTATAGTAACCTAAGCTAAAGTTGTTGTATAACTCCTTCAGCTTGTAAATTGTGTCTCCAGTAATAGCTACATAATATTTTCTCCATACACACATTTTGTGACCACAACTCAGTATAGAATAAAGCCTATGTGCTGAAATCAAGCCGAAAATATGCAAAGAATTAAACCTGTGTGCCCAAAACATGAGAAAATGTCAATTTTTTATATAAATAATGGACATATACTAAAAATATAGTGCTGTTTATCTGAAAAGTTTGCCTAGTAATTATTTAAAATATTTTTAAAATCTAGTCTATGCAATTATTTTTTAAAACAGTTTTATTTGTTTATCTCAGAATGTACAGAACGTCACATAGGCTTTATTATATATACAGCGACGATATGACCTGCAACCCTTGCTTTTTACTTTTACCTGGCTTGTGACCGCTACCCCCCAGTAACACTTGGCGCTTCTCCTGGGGGTTGCGACCCGCAGGTTGAAAAACACTTCTAGAGAAATTAAAAACTGTTTTTGTATTACCATCACACATTGCTTATTTATTTTAATTTAGTGATGTCACATTTTTATTTGATTCTTAAATATTACTCCAATATAATATCCATGTTGTATTCTCTTCGTATCTAACACTGACATTATTTTGTTTTCATCCAAAAATTCATTCAATACTTGCACAGTTGCACTGAACTGTCATGTACAAATATGTTGTCTTTGGGAATAACTTTGGATTTTTATTTTCAGTGCTGAAGGAGTGCAGAGTTATTAGCGATTTGTTTTTAAGTAATCCAGATTCAAAAACTGCAAAAAATGACCATAATAAACAAATGATCGGTCTCATCCAAACCGGTGAGCAAAAACACAAAGAAATTAGAATTTTGAAACGTTTAAAACTATTGTACGCATTGCTACTGAACATTTCCAAGCAAATTATAGGTGAACATTCACTTGAAGATGAGGAAGAGTCAAGAGGAGAAGATCAGTCAGAAAAAGAAGTCAATCTAGAGCAAGTTAAGAATAATATTGAAAAACAGGAGTGTAATGTGGAAAAGGATACTACAAGAATAATTCCAATAAAACTTAGAAGTAACCAAAATGTCCACCATGTTCCTCAAAGAAATAAGGGTATATTAGGAATATTACAAAATTTTAAAGGAAAAATCCGCCACGGGACTCTGTTTGGTTGGGACGCATTAAACAATGAAAGGTCATCTCATTCGTGTGGCCCTTGTGATAATAATAAAACATTTCCACGATCGTATATAGCAAGAAAGACGAGCAACTACAAAAGAAGGGACACTTCTCAACAAAGAATATCCAGAATGTTGAATTACCAGAGCAAACGTTCAGTTAGTGCCTTAGTACTGAACAATGAAGGATTTTTGTTGGCAGATATTTCTGCTCAAGATCAAACATTCGTTATGCATCACATTACAGGCTTAAGTGAGAGCACGCAGTTTACAGATGAATACTCCAAAAGAGTAATATCTTTACTTAATGAAAACTCAAAGACCACGAGGAAGCATCGAAGGTCTTTGCGTAAACAGTTGTTAAAAAATCAGGTTGCCAGCAATAAACTTGGTAGCCCAGTTTCAAATAATTCTCATTCAAAAGAACCAAAAAGAAAAGATCTCAAACCTCTTAACTTATCTGCAAAAAATTCAGAGAGCTCCGTGATAGATTGGCATATTACCGGTGAGTGTATTTTTTAACACACTGACAATTTAAATCATATTACTTTTCTTCATTAAACTACAGTCTGTCAATGGATAATTTCTATTTATGGTTTCAGAAATTTTGGAGCAGCTTACGGGCTTATCTGACACACTGTCTTTGCTAAATATTGATCGCTGCGAGGAAAATTCACTATCCAGTAATAATGCACAGATACAGGAAATTGCTAGAAAAAAGGTGGAAGGTGACATCACCGTTGTCCAACATAAACATGTAGTCACTCTAAAAATAAATGATCCACAACTGTGCTCTCCAAAAAAAGTTTGGAATATCAAAGTTGGTGATAATAATTCTTACACTCCCAAAGATGGTGGTAACAATTTTCACACTCCCAAATTTGATAATAATTCTCACATTTCCAAAGTTGGTGATAATAATTCTCACACTCCCAAAATTGATTCTCACACTTTCAAAGTTAGTGATAATAATTCTTACATTTCCAAAGTTAATGATAACAATTCTTGCATTCCCAAAGTTCAGTCCCCAAATTCAATTAGTTGTGAGATTGATATTAGTTTTGGAAGTAATATTGCTACACCTGAGAGAATGAATGATATTAATCAACTTGAACAAAAACTGGCAAATTTGAGAGATTTTTGGAAGTAGCAAATATCACTACGCGTAATAATATGTACATATATAATATAATATTATAACAATGTATTATTTTTTGTGTTGTTAAAAAAGCCTCCAAGGTAAAAACTCTCCAAATCTGCAATATAATAAAAAAATATATAATTTTCATAATATGTATGTACATATCATCAATTGACTGCAGACTTTGTGGTACATTATACAGTATAATTATCAATATTAGACACGATTTGTATGCATGTAATCAATTTTTTTTGATATTCAACTACCATATATCATGGTTTCAACTTATAAATGTACATACAAATTATTCATGTCCTACAAAATATATCATAAATTGATTATTTTTATTTATTTATTACCAATACATGTTATACATAAATTAAGTAATAAAGCGCATGTTCCGAACAAGAACACTTTTTTAATGTGCGGCTCAGTCGCCTTCGCTGGTGAAGTAGAGAGCGCCACCAGAAGTTACTGCGTAGCTTATAGTCTGTGGGTATGCCAGAAGTCAACGCCAAAAGATGCCAATCATATAAATCCAAAGCGATGTCCGAGTCAGAAAGCAGGGGTTCAAAATTCCAGAAGATGCAGAAAGTCCAAAAACAAGGGTCAGGGTGAAGAAATAAAAATCAGCGAAAAGATTGTCCAACGGCGTATACAGCACCACACGTATCGTTTATCAGATACTCGCCAAAACAAATGCATTCTTTATTTATACTTTTTTAAAATTTATAATAGAATATGTCATAGCAGATTGTTTAATCCAATAAAAACGCCGAATTCCTGGGCGGCGACGTCACGAACCTAGTAGCCATATAGATAACCTCGCCAGACGCGACGTTTCAGCCCAGAGAATGGCAGATCTCACATAACAGATGAAAAATAATTTGTAATAATGCATCGCAGTCCTCCTGGGGTTTTAAATTGTGTTACCAGACCTAGCAGATGGTAATAACACGATCTTTGGACTATTTACATTACACAATAAAGTATATTGCTCTCAAAATTCCGTAAAAAATCAATGTAGATTTTCTCATTAGCGACATCTGTGGGGATTCAGGGGAATGAAAATGGCTTTGTACAGACCGCATGGAAAGGCGCTTACAACTCATGTGTGAAAGCTTTCCACGCAATTTGAACATATATACAACTTCCAAAAAATGAATAAGCATGGTATATTCTATCATGGGTGGAAATGGAGAATGTTACAATTGTGTAAAGTGATCACTTAAGCCAACCATAAAGATAGGTCATAAGTCCTATGTACACCCAAAATGACTTCTATACCTACTTTCCCATAATAAAATACAGTTTCGTCTCTGTGAGATATCTATAATATACATTAATTGATTAATAATGTCTCTGTGACATAAATCCAGCACTGTTCTGAAAGATTTGAACAAACTCAAAATATTCTGAACTACAATTGTAGTTCTGCGTCCCCGGTAGCGGTTACACTTGTCGATCAAAATATTGATCTCATCAATACCTGCCGCGGCGAGCGCGCTCCGCTCGCGGTGCCAACTACGGAGACGTATTGCCTCGTATGGGGCAAGCCCCGGCAGGCCTTCACCGCTTCCAGGAGGAAACCATACACAATATTTCCTCGCGGTCTTCCAGTACTCATTAAGCTCATGATGGACCATCTCCACGATGGCGTCCGGTTCAGACCTTCAGGCTTCCGTGAGAGGTATTTACCAGACATACTCATCTTGTAGTACGGGAGCCCGGAATATGAGTACTGGGCCAGTATTCAGTAAGTTCAAGTTCAGCCATCTCCACGATGGAGTCCGGTGTAGACCTTCAAGCTCCCGCAGTAGGTAACCCCATACGCATTTCATACGGGAGCTCGAAACTGGGCATTAGAAGTTTATAGCCGGTCAGGTGAGCTTACCAATTCGTTATATTCAAAAATTCATTGCCCGCCGGCGGATTCAACAGCGAAAAGGAACCGAGGCCCTCTGCAGCGAGACTCGGCTCCCGTGTGCCACACTCATGCCCTTCTCAAACATTTGCGGATACCGCATGCCACGCACATACTTTATTTGGGCGTTACTTCGCGGAAGAACCCCCGGGTGCGAATAAAATTCCTTATTTTAATTTTTTATTTCACAAAAAATTCCAATACATTTTCTCATGATAAAATACAATATGATGCACATTACAACATTGCAAACACTAATTCACCCTGTCCGTAACGGCACATATTATAATTAATGTGAGTTTTCAGTAATTTACAAGAATTGACTAATATTACCCGTCTACGCCATCACCCATTCAAAGTTGAGTGATGTTTGGGAAAAGGTTTGGTTACCTATGGAACTGTCAAAATACACATATCATATCCTTAAAAGGCATTGAGTGGCTTGGGTGCCCTAAAGGGTAACAATTCGTGTAATATTTGTGTGCTAGCGAGGGGAAGGTCACATGCCCGCGGAGATGGGGATACAATGACACTGTTTTCTTCAAAATTCTAGAATGTAACTGAACAAAATTTGGATGGCATTCAATATAATATTGAAGGTAGAAAGCCAAAAGGGCCTTAGTGATTATTTCGAATTTTACGGGAGAGCAAAAGAAAGTTCTGTCAATCTGATTTTGTCAATGTTTCTTTTATTGTTAAACGATTTCCATATTTGTTAATCCAAAACACATGTGGAAATCATTTAATAATTAAAGAAATGTTGACAAAATCACATTGAATAAACATTATTTTACTCTTCTGTAAAGTTCTAAATAATCACTTAGGCCTTTTTGGCTTTCTACCCTCGATATACATTCAATTTTATCTAAATTAAATAATACGTAATCTTTGCATCCAAAACACAAGTAACTTGTACGATACTGACAAACCGCAGAATTGTTAAAAAGCAGAGAAAGTGCGGTTAATAGGGACAAACATTTCATGACAACCAATTCTCTTGATTAAGTTTGAGGCCTAGTTGTAAATTTCGTATAATGAATACAATGAGTATACCTACAAAGGATTTTTTTAATTTAAGCGCTTTAATTTTTTTCCTGTCTTGTAAAAAAATTACAGCGCTTTAAGGGTTAATGAAAAATGTCAGAAAACAATCTAACAAAACTAGTAGCTACTGTTTAACGCCCGTAGGGCCTAGCAGCAAACTACTAGTTTGCTGCTAGGCCCCACGGGCGGCAATACTGGTCACTGCGCGGCCATTGGTGTCTGCAATTAGCTATCGGTTGTACCTACTGGTTGCTGCGCGGCTATTTGTGTCTGCGATCAGCTATTGCCTGTTGCTCTTCATACGATCTAGTAATTTTTGAAACTGGTAATGGTAAAACCACGCACTGGATACTACGGTTTTGAAGAAATCATAATAAGAAGATCTGCCGCCGTGGATGCTTCCGAGATATATTTATATTCTAACCTAAAAAATATAATTGCCCGCAGAACAAATAAAATTGACGTAAAGATGTATCTCGCATTAAAGTGACTCCAATGTTAAATAATGTATATATAATATTTCTACACATTGAATAATATCTAAATGTATTAAAAATAATCTTTCCACCATTAATTTTTGATGCTGGCAATGGAAAAAACGCATTACTCGATGCGTATTTAGCGCAATCATAATACAGATGTATTGAGAAAATATCAATGGGCCCGTAAAACTATATTGCAAAAATCTGGTTAAGGGCGGCAGCATCGAACTGAAACTCATCGGGTCATAAAAATCAAATTTCGATGGGAAATATGATTTTGCTAAATCTAAATAGTTGGCGTCACCGTTAAAATGTCAAAATGACCAAAATCCGAAGGTTGTGGGTGGGTTAATTTGAAATAATACTTTTCTTATTTACGCATTTAGTTGCGAATTTTTTTGCGTCATAAATTCGATAACAAACTGGTAGAGGCAGCATTATAAAATTTGCTTAGGCCCGGTTGTTTCAAGTTCGATCAAAGTAAGCGGTCGATAAAAGCATAGATTTTTACGAAAACGGATCGTCTGATTGGCGGAGAACGTAAAAATCTATGCTTTAAAAGAACGCTTACTTTGATCGAACTTGAAACAACCGGGCCTTAGTGGCGGCGTTTCACCTAGGGACGTCACTGGCCACCGTATTGCCGTCCGCAGGGCCTAGTATGTAAATAATTATGATATTATTAAATTTCACCCTAACAGCGCAACACATTGGTACCTAGCTCAGTTTTTTAAATCTCGCTGTGGAATCCAGCCGCTCTAGAAAAAAACGCAATTTTCCACGAAAAGGAGTTAAGTTACCCAGATACGAGATATATCATATTTAAAAGCCTACGCATCTTCCGTTACAATTCCCTCTGGTCCGATAAATATTTCTGTAATGAGATGTCCAGAGACGATATCTCGCACACAGCATACTTAGTGCTCATTATACGAAACATAAACCCGCGCGTCCTTCACTTCTCCTTTTCAAATCTTACCACCGAGTTTTAAAGGTTGCAATTATTATTCGTAAACTTTTAATTTAAAAAAATAAATGTTTGGATCGATTTTTAATCCTTTTCCCGTGATCCAATCGAGCTGAAACTTTGCAGACAGAATCCTGGCGACGATAAAAATGACCTAACATAATTTATCGTTTAGATTTTTTAAATTATAGTATAATTTAGGATTTTTAAAATTTTTACCGGTTTTTTCAAATTGGAAACCATACAAATGAGAAAGGAGCCCGACGTGTAGAGAAGACGCAAAACCTGTTTCAACTAGTTAGTCTGATCGGACTCGAGCCATGAGTCCGATCAGACGGTTTCACCGACGCCGTGCCCCCCTATACTAATTATTTCGTTTTCAATATTCTATAAGTTTTAAGGATAATAATATATTAAGAAATGCGTAGCCACGCGTCATCGGATATCATGGCGTTTTGGTCTATTCCATTATTTATGTTTAGTGGGTGCATTAATTATGTATCTATTATTTTAATTGATGCATTAATTATTTTGTTTGTCGGCCCGTCCTCCTTTGTGTTCCGCACACAAGCATTTATTATGACGTTTTTTAATTTCAACATGAAGAAAAATTTTTTAGGTAGGTACCTACGCGTCTATGACACGTGTATAGGTCTCTCCATTTAAGAAAGGCAATCGAATTGGTATGTGTAAGCCGTATGTACGGGGAACATTGTTTCGTTGTGTTGGTGTTATATACCCGTAAACACCAACCAAAGAAACAATGTGCCTCGTACGCACGAAGTACCTATACCTACAAACAGTCCGATTCTCCTGATTGCACTGCCCTTCCAGAAAACCAAAGATGAGATAAATAACATACATTTTTTTTGTACATTACTTTCTGATTTAATTTAAATTTAAAAGAATATATATTTATGATTATTTGAAGCTTTCTGCCATACCAATGAATCTGCGGTTAAAAAAGATGGGAATAATTTATAACTCTAACCAAGTTCATGTCCTGGGTACGCTACTGATGCAATAATGGTTTATTAAACAGGAATTATACGTGTTTAGAAGGAGTTACTTTCAAAATTATTTTTCTCCTTGTAACCGGCGAAAATTCGGGGGAATCGGATTTGAACTTATTATATTCCTTCTTCAAGTGTCCCATTTGGGACACTTGTGAGAACGCAATATAATCACTAGGACGTCATCGGACATTTTTTGTGAACGCACCGCCGCGCCGTCTCTAGGGAGGTTTATATTGGAAAGGATATCGATACGATTAAAGTGAGAGGTACAGAGATTTAAGCGTCAAATGACAATTCAAAGATGGATTTTTATGAAATAAATTTATTACTATTTTTACAAATATTGTTTTCAATAGGTAGTATACAGTGTAAATTATTCTTTATTCTAAATAACACATACGCCTATTTTGAAGAAATACTATGTAATTTAATAAAAACAAATTTTTTTAGCTTCGTTTACTCACTTTTGCGTATGCTCCAAATTTCATCCACGCGCAATAATAAATATTTACAATGTTCGCGTTACACTTCTTTGTGGGTAGGTACTTACATAAAAAAGCGCATTCGGTTCACGCACAGTTCTCTATAACGGAAAAAAAAATTAATATACACATTAAATACAATACTCACGCACTGAATTGAATTTTGCTTATATAAAAAAGAGAAATTTAAACATCAAGCACTTAAAGGGGAGGGGGGGGGGGGGCGTTTAAGGTTAATCCGGTGAAAAAAAGGCATGTTGTCAAGATTTTTTGGCGATACAGGTAGTGCCCGTTTGTTTAATTAATTTCCATATAATAATACATTATTTAAACATTATTTTAAAATTTTATTTCAAAATATTTATAAGAGAGTGGCAGTGAATCTCCGAAGGCGCCTCGAAAACAAGTTATTTTGCGGTGTACATCTTAACGCGCAACAGAATAATTTGAAACAAAAAAGCAAAATGCACTTGTTAAAATAAATATTTTTCAAGGTAACCCCGTGAGGATTTTTTTTTTAAATTTTTTAATTTTTGGTAGCACTTGGAAGCCAAAACACCGATTTTCGCTAAAAAAAATCGGCCAATCTGTTACTGTAAAATTAATAATTATTAAAAAAAAAAGCTCCCGGGATACCTGGTGAATTACACGAAGAAGTACTGTGCAAAATTTCAAAACGATCGGTCCAGTAGATTTTGAGTTATGGCGTACACGGACTTCAAAAATGACTAACTAACTAACTAACTAACTAACTAACCATCACGCCGTTTCCCTGCAGGGGTAGGCAGAGAGGATTGAACGCCACACTCTTCTATCCTGGCACACCACTTTTGCTTCGGCCACATTCATACATCTTCTCATACACGTTCTACGATTGTTGCGGCTTTTAACAGGGCCATCCTCAAATACTTGTAGTACCTGATCGTGCCAGGTCGTTCGCGGACGCCCTCTATTCCTGTTGCCTTCAACATTCGCCTCATATATTTTCTTAACCATCCTTTCCTCGTTCATACGTTCCACATGACCAAACCATCTCAGCACTCCTTTCTTTATTCTATCTACCACACTACAGCCAGCATTGCATTCACTTCTAATTTGTTCATTCCTCACTCTATTGACCAAAGATTTTCCACACAAGCGTCTTAGTGACCGCATTTCCACCGCATTCAGTCTACTTTCATTCCTCTTTTGCCAATTCCAGGCTTCACTTCCATACATAAGGGTTGGCACTAGAACGCCATTATGTACCGCTAGTCTTGCTTCTTTTGACAGATTCTTATTGGCCATAATTGCATTTAGTGCACCATTAACTTTGTTTCCCGCAGTTACTCTCCTTTCGATATCATTCTCAGCCTTGCCGTCTCTACTAAACATACTTCCCAAATACACAAACTCGTTCACTTGTTCTAAGCATTCGTTGTTTATAATTACATCACACTTAGTCACTCTTTCGTCTCTCTCGAATACCATCACTTTCGATTTGCTGACATTCATCAAAAAGTTCACTCTGCATGCATACATCGGACATCCTGGATACCAAGCACTGCAGATCAGCTTCACTGTTAGCCACTAATACTGCATCGTCTGCGTATAGCAGACAGGATATGGTGAGTCCGTCCATTTTCGCTCCAACTTCTAGATCCTTCAGTTCTTTCATACAATTATCCATATACAGGTTGAAAAGCCATGGTGACATTACGCATCCCTGTTTGACACCTTTTGTAATATCAAACCATGATGTGAATGTCCCATTAATTCTCACGCAAGCACTACTTCCTTCGTACAGGGATGCAATTGCCTGTATGAGTTTACTCTTCACCCCATATTCAGACAAAACCTTCCATAACTTTCGTCTTATCACTCTGTCATACGCTTTTTGGAGATCCACAAAGGCACAAAAAAGTTTTTGGTTCTTTGCCAAAAACTTTTCGGTCATCTGGCGCAGTGAGAAAATCTGGTCCATGCATCCTCTTCCACTCATGAAGGCTCCTTGTACATCCCGCACTTTTTCTTTCGTTGTCAACCTCACTCTTTCTATCAAAATTCTCGCATACAGTTTGCCAACAGAGCTCAATAGGCTAATGCTCGATAGTTCGCGCAGTCCATTCGCGACCCTTTTCCTTTGTATAGAGGCATGATAACAGCTCATCTCCAATCCTTAGGAGTGTAGCTGCCCTCTAAACATTGGTTGAAGAGTCTATGAAGCCACGTGAGTATTACTGGACCACCACCCTTAATGTACTCGGCAGCAACATTGTCATAACCAGCAACATTGTCATAACCAGTTTCAGAAAAACGCTTTAAAGTTTTGCACACTATAAAATTCAAAATAAAACTCGACAATTCTTTTATATTTACACATAGTCGTCAATGCCAGGTCCATACAGCAAAGAGCTTTCATCAAGAAGATCTAGAGATCTTTTTGTCCTTGTCTACGCAAAACTCTTTCAATACAATAGCGCGTCCGGTGATCATCAGGTAAGCGCGTCCCTCAGCAGCCCGAGCAGTTATAGAAAATCAGTCTGAGCATTGCTCAAATGCTCATGACTTCGTCAATTTTGCTCCGATTGACTTGAAATTTTGACACAATATTATTACGATTTTATACATTCATTTAAATAATAAAATGCTAAAAAAAACATACCCCCCTTAATTCAATCACCAGAGTAACAAATTATGAATTTGATCACAATTATATTATGAAAAATTCATCAGTAATTAGAAAATAAACAAAATAACAGCGCCCAGAGCATATGCAATTTTTATAAGTTTTTCAAACAAATTTATGTCGTCACTTATAAAAATTGTTATTGGTTAAACATCACTCGGAAAACCGCTATCTTAGATTTTGATTGATGAATCGTGTCTTCATGGTGTGAAAATATTCCGTTGCATCATGCACGCGCATTTCGTCGCATCCTAAAATTTTACTCTCAACGCGCCTAAAGAAGTAGGTGCACCTTAAAAAAATAAATACAATTACCTACTAGATATTTTAGCGGTTAAGTTATTTTTCCTCGCAAGAGCTTCAGTTGGTATAAAAGCTGCGGTCTTCCCTTCAGTGATACATGAGGCTTCTAGCTCCTGCTCAGCTAGCCAGTCTGTGAGAACTTTGTGTTTAGTAATATAGTTTGCTTTTAACAACCATTATAAAACGGTAAAAATATTCGTATTTTTAGTATTTAGTTACTCCGTGGTCGCCGGTTAAAGTTTATTAAATTTGGGTACAGAATGATTCAATATCGATCGCAAATTTAAAAAACTACATAATACTTTTTTAATTTAAAAAGATAATAATACTTTCCGAGTTTTTTGAAATATAAAATAATGAAATATTATGGAAGATTCTGTTGTAAATATATTATTGTAATATTACATAAAGGAACAGTTAGTTTTTCTTATCGAAATTTGTTTCCATTGCGAAAAAAATTTATGTGTGCGAATAGATTGAGTACCTCCCACTAAAGTTCGTTTTGACTAGACCAGCATTATCTTCATTTAAAATATTTTCACGCGTTCTAAATGCACGTCATCATCGTCATCATCATCGACAGCGAACTTCCGGATGTCGTCATCTATGTGACGATTTTCCTGAGACCTCTTCGATGTATAAGAGAACGGTTTGAGAGCACGTATATTTCACCTGTCTCCACCTATTCTCACAATGTGTCTCGCCCATTTCCATTTGAAATGACCAATCCAGTTTGCAATGTCACTAACTCTTGTTTGGAAAAATATTCACTCGCTGCATTTTTTATATCATAAAATAAATTTCTTTCTTATTTCCCATTAGTATTGCAATCCATACCGACATTGTACAGACCGTCGCGAAACTGAATAACGGGCATGTGGGGGATAACTGACCGATGAAGGTTGGAATGGTGACATCCTGCAGAATGTCTGTCCATGATCGAGAATGACAAGTAAAGACCAGCCAAAAAATGCACTTAATGACTAAGTAAAGTTGTCTGGCGGCCTTTGTTGAAGAAATGAAGTTTAGCAATGCACGCAAACAGGCTGAAGAAGAAATAATATCGCACGTCACGAAATAAATCTTGTTGGACTGCGTCTGAATTCTCGCGTTTCTTATATACCTACCTGAATGCACCGAAATAACTTGTTTTTTTTTGTTGTAGGTGTGAAATATATTTCGAAATGCCGAGGAAATCCAAAATGGATCCTCGCAGGAGTCTTTTTCCTCAATCCTTCCCGAGAGTGTTTGTGTTAGTGTTGGCGATCTCCGTGGAAAAGGTCTGTATCAGTTTCTTGCACTATGCCTGTTAATCTGCCATTGTGCTAGGGTGTCGGGTCGACATGAGTCCTGACGATGGGTTGATATGTGGCTACGACCAAACAACTGATGGAAATAAGTTTAATCCAAAAGACTAACGATTCGATGTACATAATGTACTTGGGTATATCATGCAGGTACCTACCTACATCGAATTGTTTCGCAAATTTCCAAATCCCGCACTAACGGGTATTTTTTACGTAATAAAATTAGTGTTGCAAATCCTGACCATTTTTGAAACGATATTCAGATGCAGTATACCTACAATGAAATGAAGAGTTAAATCTTTTATTCTTTTCTCTTTCTTCTTCTTGGCGCAGACTCAATTCCTTGATCTCATATTCATTAAAATCAATGTTTTAAATGCATCAGCATTTTTCTGCCACAAAATTTATTATAAAGTGTAATAGAATTTCATATTAAAACAAACATGTCTCTGCGTCTCTCTAGCTTGGAATTTGACCTTTTATTATTGTAATATTTCTCAGAAGGACCATGTGGGTCTACCTTCCTAGTCAACAATGTAGAGTGACAATTTTAACTCCACTAGCGACCATACAAATAACCAATTTTTAAAAATTAAAACATCCAATTTGTTAAAGATTTTACAAATTAATAAAGCGGTTAATACGTAGTACGCGATATTTTATAAATTTTATTAATAACCTGTGCGTGGGCTTAAACTAAACGATTTACTCGCTATATGCGAGGGATCTCATTTTTAATACTCATACGCCGGTCTTCTATTTTAGGTCCGCTCCGAAGAATTGACGTTCGAGAGCCAAACTGCCCCCAGGGACGGCTGCGCCTTCAATAATGTCCTGCAAAGCTATCTGACTCCGGAGGACATGGGCAGTATACATGTATGTATATAAAAAAATGTTTCTTACGCTTACGTAAGAAAGCAGTTACTTTCGACCCTATCCGTAAAACAGAAAACATATATTTTAAGACTGATATGACCATTGATGTTTTTTGTTTTAGACGGAAGCGCTGAGACAGGGTTTGTGGCGTATTTTGACTTCACCGGCACTCAATGAAAACTTGGTACTGCCTAATTACGATTTATTGTCGGACGGAAGACTCCTGTATGAGCTACCTTCGCACGAGATGAAGCGCGCCCAATCCGTGTTCTCGCGGATGATCACGGCTTCACCGTACTTCAGGAAGTACCAGACCACCGCGTCGCCTCCGCGGGTGAACGCCATCCAACCCGTTCAGTCCTCGATGGGAAAGAAAAGTATAGCGACGCTCGCCAAGAACGGCCAGCTGCCGACGTTGCAGTCGCCCGAAGAGCATTCCCAGAGTCAGGACGAAGAGCGCTACGTGGAAGCTCTGGGGCGTCTCGGCGGGATCCATCGGTACTACAAAAAGAGTTTGGAGTCGCTGGCCCGAAACGGGTACCTTTCTGGTAGACAACACGACGATTACGAAGAATATCCTTCCGGAAAAAGAAACGTAGGTTCGCTGGCGAGAAACGGGGAACTTCACAACAAGCATAACGCCGACAATTACATATCGTATTACAAACGAAATATACAAAATCTGATGAAAACGGGAGGACCGGCCGGGCAGCACGGTAAATCGAACCTCGCTTATCTCGTTCGCAACGCGGACTTGCCGCACTACGGCGACAGCGAGGAGCGCAAGCGCAACATCGGCACCATAGCCAGGGACTGGGCCCTGCCCAACCACGGCGGTGGCTGGCAGCGCGGCGGGGACGACAAGCGCAACGTGGCGGCCCTGCTGCGCCAGGACTCCTACCTGCACTCCGTCAACAGAAACTCCGCCATCGACGCCTTCCCAACTCCGGAAGCCGACGAAGTCAACGATCCCGAAAGCAAACGTAATCTGCCCTCGATAAAGGCTGGAACATTGACCTACGGGAAAAGAGACGTCAAACGATCGATCTTTGCCAGCGAAGAAGTCAAACCGACAGTGAAGAAGCCGACTGACGCGGTGCCAAAATCAGCCAATAGGCATAAAAGACAAGCCGATGAATACTTTTCGGAGATTTCCAACGACTTCCCTCTGCCGGAATTGCCGAAATCTGACGGATATGATTACGACGAACTGGTCAAGGCACTGACTGGGGACTATTTGAGCAACAAAAAAAGGTTTTTGGGTAGGAAATTGATTCTAAATTTTACCACACTATATCGATTTTTATTGTTACCTTCATAAAAATAATAAATTATTTATCTATTCCAGGAAACATTCCACTATCGCGAATGACTGAATTAGGTAAATATTATTTTTGTTACCATTGTTAAATATGTGCGTATTAATTTATTCGAGTAATCTTTGTATACATACTTAAATTTGTGACCGCGACGCCTTACGGACAACTTTTCTCTTTAGAGAATATCGACATTCCCGTCTCTTATAATTTATTTAATGATTTTGTAAAACCAATTAATGATTTTTGTATTGTCATCCGGAATACCTCTCTGCCACGGTCTCTCTATCAAATTTCAGAACGATTTTTGGTTAGGAAGTAGGTTTGGTTAGTAAGTAGGCATATTGATTAAAACAATTGTCCCTATCCTTGGCAGACGTAGACATCCCTGACAGTCAAGTGGAGTAGTGAAGCTATATAAAAGTTTGTAAAAACTGTGTTCAAAACGATGGTTATGGATTGGGAACAAAAATATCGGAATATAATGCAAAGTAATTTTCCGATAATATTATAAAAGTTTTGTGACCTTAACCTTAATGATATTAATCTCATTGATTTCCAGGGAAGATTTCATTGCTCGGTCAGCCGGCCATGTCCAACGCCACCCCTACCAGCCCCACCTACCGCAGGAGGCAGTATTTGCTCTCCAGAACACAGGCTGAAGAAAAGGAATGAATTCAGTAATTGGATTCTAACACGAAATATCTGGAAGAATATAATTTATTAGTTACTGATATCTCTCCTGGTGGCGTGTATTGAATTTATTGCAAGAATGGGCTAATAGAGCAGGCGGGTTAATTATACTTTCCTCTTAAAATAGGTTATCCTAACGCTTCAAGTAGTGTGGCGAAAATAGTGCTTTATGGTTAGAATATATTATGTGTTAAATACATTTTATAATGTATATATATATATATAATTAGAATTATTGATGTAGCTGTGCATTGACAATTATCAAAGATGAAATTAGTATTTTATAACAACTGAGTTTTACTTAATTTTACAATACGTAATTATAATTTTAGAAGCAGTAGGTACACAGGTAAATAGGTTTTAAAATTATAATTTTAATTAAGTCATAAGCAAGCTGATAAAATTGATAATGTAGTAGATATAATTCATCAGATACTTTCAATAAAAATGGTCTGTCGAGATGCTTTTGTTGATGTATAAAATTGTCTGTTCTTATAAAATGTGAAATGGATACAATAAATAAAGAATACATCGCTCACATATTAATTTTATTTATTGATAAAAATTACACATTACTATTGTATACAATTTAATAAAATATCTAAACTCTTAGTTTGTGACACCCTTTATAGATTTTAAAGCTTTTTTTAACCCTTAGCACAAAATTCTTAAGGATTTGGACTTCAAAATTATAAGAAAAATGAAACTGTCACTGAGCACCCGTGAATATTGACCTGAGGGAAAATGGGATCAAAATCTATCAATTGAACAATTCATTAACATAAAAATAGGTTCAAAGTGAAAATTAAAATCGCCACGTGCAAGTGGTGCGTGTAGCCTTTCGAAGACAACAATGAAAAATTAAAATGTGTCTGTTAAGTTTGTGCTTCCTTAAATTATTCGTGAGACATCTGTGAATGTGCGCCTGAGTTGAAAAATCGTAAAATAAATCAATCACCGATCTAATCGCTATTTACAAGACTCGTCGTCGAGGGGGCATTTTTAGATCGAGAGTAGGTAGATCGTCATTTATCTCGCGCGAAATGTGACGATATTTCTAAACTACGCTTTACAAGTAATCCGTATAATGTAGACAACCAATCAAACAACAGATTACCTAAAATTTATTTATTAAATATTAATAGTCTTGTCAGCACGGCGCGTCCCGCACTCACGAACCCCAATACTTGTTGACACTCGTCGTGGGATGGCTGTAGTTCTGCTGGCTGAAGCCGTCGCTGATGTTCGGGAAGGAGTATCCATCGCTGTGGTGGATGCCCACGGGGGCCAGCCCTCCGAATCCCATATTGATTCCTATGTGTGTTTGGTTCCAATTCAAGTTTGTTTCGGAAGTCAATTTTGAGTAATCGGCGGCCATTTTGGAAAAGTTCTCGGCGGCCACAATTTTGTTATAGTCTTCAATTATGCTCTTTGGAAATGTTTCGGATTTCGCTTCTTCCGCTTCGGCGGGGGGAGACTTGAGCGTTTCCGCGCTCGCTTGGTTCTTGGGCAAGTAGAGGGAGGGGTGCTTGGGGTAGGAGTCGCACGGGTTGACGCAGCGGGACGCGAACTCGTGTCTCGGCATCCCGCCCTCCAGCAGCTGGGCGTGGGGGTCCCCACCCGGGGCAGGCGGGTGGCTGAAGCCGGCGGAGGTGCCGGGGAAGTTGTTCTGGAAGGCGTGGTTCAGCTGCTGCGAGTGCGCCATCAGCTGGTTGTAGTTGGAGAACTGCGCTTTCTGGTGGTGCCAGGCGTCCGCGTGGCTGGGGTGGTGGGGGAGGCCGGAGAAGTCTGACGCGGGGTATTGGCACGGAATACCCGATAAGGGGAGAGACCCGTAGCTGGACAATCCACCCGAGGTATTGGATGTGTTGTGCTTTCGGAGTCGCGCCCGTCTGTTGGAGAACCATACCTGAAAGTGTTTTTTTTCCGTTAAATATTTTAATTAAATTATTAATTTAGTTCACTGGCGTAATTTTATATCAAATACTACGAAAAGTATTGATTTAATATCGACAAGAAATTAAAAACTAGAAATTAAAAATTACGCTACCTTTTTACATAAAATATTTTACCACAGATTGAATATCACTATTAAGTAGTTATATAAATTTATTTAATTTTATAATTTGTAAGCGTATAATAATCATGACACATTAGTGATGACTAAATCTATACATAAACAGATATTGAGCGTCGCGTCGAAAGTAAACCAAGAACCAATTATTTTGTGCGATACTTATACAAAAAAGCATGTTTGAGATTTTACTACGTTTCTTTATTTCTGTCTTGAAAAAGCCCAAAGGTTGCTTTTATTTTTGCTGTAATAAAAATACAATAATTAAATGAAATTATTGAATTCACCAAAATTTTACGTAATTATTAATTATATCAATATTGTAATCTTTTAAGGAAAAACCTTTTTCTCGCGTTATTAATATTTTTTTGATTTCTGGATGCGCAACGTCGAATAGGTACCTACTTAGATAATATTGTGGTTAAGACAAAATATGAATCGTTTGTTATGTAATAGCATACCAATTTGCTAATGTATTATCTTACCTGAATCCTAGCCTCCGTGAGCCCTGTCTGTTGCGCCAGCTCCTCCCTGGTGTAGACGTCAGGATACTGGGTCCTGGTGAAGGCCCTCTCCAGGGCGTCCAGCTGGTCCCCGCTGAAGGTGGTTCTCGAGCGCCGCTGTTTCCGCTTCAGGGTGATGCCTGGCTCTGACTCTGTATCCGAGGAGTCCGATCCTCTGCCTTAAAAAAGCAAATTAGTTTTAATTTATTAATTTTTGAAGAGAGAATATCGTTTATGAACGGTTTCTTGATAAAGATAAATAACAAATAATAATAATCGTATAACAGTGGAGGTATTATTTCTAGTGGAAACCGATTAAATAGTCGAGTTAATTGTTTTTCTGGGGCTTAGAAAACAAAAAAAAGGGTGGAAATGAAGAAAATTTAGTGCATTCTTACATTTTGTTAAAAAACAAAAACAAATATTGTACGAGTATATCTGTGAAACCCGGGAAGGTGGGGTGAGTTAAGACTGAGTGAGGCGAGTCTCAACTCGCCTGAGGTTTTGGAGATATGACATCAAGAGAGGTTTAGAGACATTAAAGTTTGCATTTTTTTCAATAGTTCTGACTTATTTTTTCTAAAACGCCAGACTATCGTTACAGTAACTTATATCGAATATATAAAATTCATTCCCTTTAATTCAAATCAAATAAAATGATAAAAACTCTCCAATTCCAATTGGAAAATTTTCCAATTGGAATTAGGTACTGCAGAGTTTTCAACATTTTATTTAACTTGTATTGAAACGAATGAATTTTTCGTAATTTATATAAGTTACTGTAATGATATTTCTACGTTTTTTAAAACGTTTGTACTTACCCAAGTACGAAATATTGAAAAAAATGCAATCTTTGATATTTCATAACTTCGTATCTATTGATGTTAATTAGGTCACGGTTGCTTGAATATTTTCAACTCAAAATCAAGGCAGGAATCCAACATAAAGTATTGTAGACGAGCCCTATTACAGCCTTAAAAACCGTCTTCGATAGGTGTTAGGCATTTTTGCTGTACCTAGTAAATATATTATATAAAATATGTAGGTATAATAATAGGTATTTATATTACACAGGATGTAACAGAGCTAGTCCATAATACTTTACAGGTGGATTCCTGCCTTGGTTGTGATTCGAAAATGTTCAAGCAACCATGAACTAATATCAATATTTAAGGAGACATGCGACATCAAAGTTTGCATTTTTTTCGATATTTTTGACTTATTTTTTCCAAAACGTTGAAAAAAAACTTAATGCTTTATAACTGATACTATAGTAACATATATCTAATATGAAAAATTCACTCCCTTTAATACAAGTTAGATAAAATGATAAAAACCATTCAATTCCAATTAGAAAACTTTCCAATTGGAATTTTTTTTCAGGGTTTTAATTATTTTATTTAACTTTTATTAAAACTTATGAATTTTTCGTAATCTATATAAATTACTGTAATGATAGTTGTACGTTTTGTAAAAAATTAGGTCATGGTTGCTTGATCATTTTCAACTCATAATCAAGGCAGGAATCCACCTGTAAAGTATTGTAGACTAGCTCTGTTACAGCCTGTTTAAACCATCTTCGATAGATGTCAGACATTTTTGCTCTAGTATATTATATAAAATATGTAGGTATATTAATAGGTATTTACATAATACATATTCGGCAACAGCATGACTTAAGCTTTTGCCTATGCACGTCCCTGGTACTGAAATATTCCCTCTATTATAGAAGAGTCTATTGGTATTTTTTTAGTTGCACATAGCTTTATAATTGAGCCCTTGCCCGGAATAACGTTGTATCCAACAATACTCTCATTCCGAGAAAAATTGAAAAAACGAAACCAGTTACAATTTATTACATTTTATATTTTAAATATAACAAATATATAATTCTTAATTAATCTCAATATAAAATAGGGGGAAAAGTCAATTAAATTTGAATCTATTGTAAAAAAACATGCTGAATCAGTGGAAAAACGTTGTATATGAAATTTTCACAAACAACGTTATTTCGCAAAATGGATTTTTTTATTCTGCTTTACTTGATAATGCCTTTTAAAAGCAGCATGTGCTCATCTAACATGAATTCACAAATGTCATCGAGGTCCTTGAGCTTAACAGTCTTATTGGCAGTAGATTGGAATACATTGAAGTTAGTTCCAGGCTCCCTAACTGCATGATTTTTTTCCAAACGGTAGCCAATCTTGCCCTCCTTCCACAAATAGTTGGTAGAAAGCTATAGGAGGTCCATGATTCTAATTCTTTGTGGAAGGTTTGAGCTCTGATTGTGATGAGATCATTAGTAGGTAAAGAGCTTTTACGGAACGATAAGTCTCTCGTACATACTATTACATATCTCCGTCTGTTTGCTGAATATGGCGTCGGACATTCAATTTCTTAATACACAAGACGAGATGATTACTTTTTTCATTGTAATTCAGTAACCTGAATACTGATTAAATATTTATCTTGATATTAAAATGGAGAAAACATCCCGGATTTAAACATTTTTGGCACAAACTCGACCCTGCGAAAAAGAATGAGGAATTAAATAAACTTTTTGTATCGGTGTTATATTAAGTTACGATATAAAGAGCACTATAAAGCCAGCATTATTATCAAAAAGCATTTCAAATATCAATATGGATAAATCAATTGAGTAAAATCGGTTAACGTTCGACAAAATAATATGAAATCACAATATCAATCAGAATTGCCAAATCGTATACAACGTTATTCCACAAACATGTTCTGGCGGGTCAATTATAGGTTTGATAATATTTTTTCTGGATAAAAACTCCTTTCCTGCATCCTTCAACTTATTGGCTTTGATATCTTTCCAATTTAAAACATTAGATTTTCGTTTTCTCCCTTTATTCATGTGAATTAAACCACGCTCCACGATATTGACGCTCGGCGACGCCATGTTGAGAAACACTATACAACGTTATTCCACAAACCAATAACTTTAAAATGCAGCCAGAAGCCTAAATATTTTTTTCTTGACATATTATTCACCTTAATCGATGCATAATAACATACCTAACATAACTCCATCAATAACTCAAAATTGACATTTGTGTTGGATACAACGTTATTCCGGGCAAGGGCTCAATTGATGTATGGACTGCATTGCAGTACAGTACGTTAATGCAGATTGGTAGTGAATTACAAAATTAACATGTAATCGAAATTGAGATAAATTAATCTTTGCTAATAGTAGGTAATAATAATTGGTTCGGTCTGGAGTCTGGAGCGAGCCGGCGGAGTTGGGTAACGCCGACCCGACCGACGCGCTAATCCCGGCAGCGACTGAACCCGCCGCTACAGATTCAGTCGGGGCTTAGCGCACTCAATGGGCGTCAAGTGTTGCGGAAAAGGCCCCAATCGTTTGTCACGGAGACACTAAGTAGTAAATATTATTTTTAAACACACCCACACCATTATTCACGTCACACTGTGCGACAATTGCGTATCTTCACGCTGTATTTTTGCGGTCTAAGTTTGAGGAATGCGGTACCAACAATTTCAGCCCGCTTACCTACTACTAGGGATGGGCGTTGAATGGACGGACTAGTTGAAATCAACCGTTGACGTTGCGTCGACGAGTCGACGGTTTACGTTTATCGCATGGACTAGTTGAATTCGTAGACGGTGGACGGCGGACGCCGTGGACGGTGGACGATTCGAGATTCAACTTAGTGCAAAGTAACGAGCGAGAGCAAGACAAAACGTCTCCGTTTATTTCTCTCTCATCTCTAGCTGTCGACTTGTAGACGCCATAGACGTCATAGACGGCTCGACGGATAATTTCATTTCAACTCTAAAGTACACGACCATAGAGTGCAGATCTGTGTACACGAACTATGACAGAGATTTGAAATTTGAATGCATGCGTAGGGTGATTAATAAGCTATTATCTATTATTTTTTTACTTGATTTGTGCGATGTGCACGTTCGACGTTTCGGTGAATTCCCAATTTTGCGCTGTATAAAATAAAACAATTCTGTTTAATTATTTAAATTTTTATTGAACTAATATTTTACTGCTTACACCTGATATTGTTGTGTATACCTACTTCTTTCTTTATTATGTATAGAAAGAAGTATATAAAACAATATGTAAAAGCCTATAATGTGCGTAAACAAATAAATAATAAAATATTTCTTTTTACATATAAGTACAAGTCGCGGTTTTACTTTCCCCGAAACTATATTCCTTCGAACTTCTTTAAATTTTAAAAATTAACGTTATAAAAATAGCCAACGGTTGAGCCGCCGAGCAGCGTCGCGTCGAACCGTAGACAGTTGACCATCGTCCCGATGTTTAGATAGAACGTCCGCGACGTCCGCGTAACGAAGTTGACGCGTCAACTAGTTGATGAATTCAACTAGTTGATCGTCTCGTCGATGGACAGACGTGGACGGTCTCGTTTCGTCGACGGTAAATACGTCGACGACCCATCCCTACCTACTACAGCTTTTGCTAACGTTGATCGTAAATCATATGTGTATGTACCTAACTAACAAAATGTTCAGTTAGGAGCAAAATTACTACCAGCCACAGCTAAGATTTTAAAATTGATATGCTTATAAAATGATTCTAAATCATATAAAAATATTTTAAAAGGCAATTATCAATTATAAAACAATGCAAAATACGGCATCCTCTGTTGAATATTGAATATCGGCGGTTTTGATTCTAAATCCCTCAAGCAAGATAATTAGGAAACTACAAACAGCTAGGATGTAGGATGTAGAACTTACGATGTCGGTAACTCACTGCTTGAAATTAGAACACCGGATTAGTAATGGCACAACGAGCTTTCAATGAAAAAATACAAATCTTCAAGTCACATATAAAAAGTAAGACGAAAGAGCATTTCATCATAAACTACATCTGGAGCATAGCACTTTACGGAAGCGAAACGTGTACGGTTAGTTAAGTCGAAAGTGAGATAATTTGTTTACATGTATTTGAGACGTGATGCTGGAATATGATGGAAAGAAAAAGCTAGACCGAGAGAATTATAGAGGGGAAGGAATCTGAGGGAAATGAAAAAAAAGGTCCATAACAAACACCATCGAGAATCAAAGGGATAAATGGATAGGGTACCTACATTATTAGATACAATGTACGAGTATATCTCAGAAATGTAATTTAGGGAAGAAGATAGAGAATAAGAAGAAAGAAAGGCGAGAAGAGAGATGGAGAGAATAAGATAAACCGTGAGAATTACAGATGAGTGTGTTCTGGGGGGAATGAAAAAAAGAGATTCGTAATAGACACCATCGGAAATGTATTTTAGGGATGAAGACAGAAAAAAAAGCGAACATTCTTACTATTTTCTACTTCCTTACTAACCATCACGCCGTTTCCCCGTGGGGGTAGGCAGAGAGGATAGAGCGCCACACTCTTCTGTCCTGACATACAACTCTCGCCTCATCCACATCCATGCATCTTCGCACGCAAGCTCGCCGGTTATTGAGGCTTCTAACGGGACCATTTTCCAGTATTTGGTTAATCTGGTCACGCCACGTCTTCCGCGGTCGCCCTCTCTTTCTGCTATTTTCTAACTAAACTAAACGCCTGTGCTATGAAAATAAGAATAACTTGTCGGTGTCCTGGAACGGGGAGAATGGAAAACCACTACACCACCAAGCTATCTATTTGTGCACATATTTATTTTTTGTACAAATTTTACTTCTCGGATGAGTTTCTAGTCCGCACACATAATAGAAAAATTAGACGGAACATTGTACAGCAATATAGTCTCCAGTCCGAGTATGTACGTATTATAAAACCGATCTACAATGAAATCAAAAGGAGTGGAATTCCTGAATGGTGAGTAATGGCGTAAAATATGTAATATGTTGATAAAATGAGTAGTTATGGATGCGGATGGAATGTGAGCCCGCTCGGCCCCCCGGGCGGCGGGCCTTGTGGCGGCGCCTTTGAGCCCGAATTTGGGTGACATTTGGCACCATTCATTCTCGGCCCCACTAATCGAATAGGGGTTGCCATTTGTATCATACACACATATTACACTCTTATTTGGGTTCGGGATATTAAAAACACGCCGCAAAGAAAAGAAATACACGGATTTTATGTTTATTTTTTTGGGAAATCCGACAACTGAGTACCTACCTACACGCGTAATATTATATTATAAATATTAAAATCAATAATAATAATTTAAATTTATTCATTCGCTTGTACAATATGTTATTGCTGTTATTCTTAATTATTGATGTGTTTAGTTTTTATATTTTAAATTCTAAAGCTTCGCTGCTGAGGGTTTTGGAAGTACAGAAAACACTTCATTCGGTGCCTTGCTTTCTAATAGTATTGTTTTGTATTGTATTATAGTAAGGAAGCTGTCGCAAACGTTAATGCAATGAAATTAATGTAAAAATACCAATTCAAAAATATAAAGAATAAACAAAGATTCTAATTAAAAATACAGGAGAAAATAAATATAAAATAAAAATAATAATTTTCATTTTGTAAATTGATTTGAAACACTTTGTTTTATTTTACTATATTTAACGGTACAATGTTTTCGGGAACATCTTTCCATTATTAATAATATCTATAATTCAATATTTGAAATTGAATTTTATTATTGAAAATAATGTGTTCCCGAATATGTTCTAACGTTAAATATAATAAAATAAAAGGTTTCAACTCAATTATATAAAATAATATTGGGATTATATTTCACCAATAACCAACAACAACCTTTGAACAAATAATAATGTTCTATGTGGTATTACAGAATTATTATTATAGCAATTTTTATATTAACTCAGAACTTTTAAAAAGTTTGGGCATGATTTCCTCTCTTTTTATGGTTCTAAAATAAATAAAACCTTTATGCAAATGTTTTGTCTATTTTTGCCACAAGACGGTGGCAGTTTGCCTATGCCCTGTGTTAAGCGAGGGTGCGTTATTTGTTAGTGATTTTATTTGTGCGTTGTATATATGCACGTCAATATACTATAGGTTTAGTCTAAATATCTTCGAAAATAGAATAATTTTAGTGAAAATATTAATTTAGGAAGGAATTCAGCGAATGGTTAAAAAATACATTATATTACACCTTTTAAAAGATTGTTTAATACTTAGAGTGTATACAATCTGTTAATCAGTTAATTAATTTGTATACACTCTAAGGTTTTACAAATCTAGCTCTAAATGCAGGTGTGGGCTGAAGAGGACTCGAAAGGGCTCGCGCGAGCCCTTTTTAAGTTTAACTTTGACCGGTGAGCCTCTTGTTAAATTAAGAAAAACAATATTTTTAGATCAAATCACGATCTATTTTGTTGCCTTATAAAATTTCTCGTAAAATACATGTATTTCGGGTGTACAATAAAAGAGACCTAGCTGGTTTTGTGGCTTTAGTCTAATAATGCTTAAAAACGCTACTGTTTGATATATACACATTGCTTCTCGTCCTTGTTATATAAATTTAAATTCGTATATGTTATATCATGTGTAATATGCATTACAATTAAATCAAAGAACTCAGTGATGTATAAGGTGCTTCTGTCAAATTTCTGTCTAGCTATATATTATGTAACATTCAAATGCTTGAATAATTATTACGTATAATGGTATAAGAGTGATTAAAAAAAATCTACCTCTTCCCCGAAACACAGCGAATAGTTCCGAGACTAAGGCCCGGTTGTTTCAAGATGGATTAAAATAAAATTTGGTTTAAAGCATAGATTTTTTACGGAAACGTTTATTTAGGTGGAGAACATAAAAATCTACGCTTCAAACGAACTTTAATCCAACTTGAAACAACCGGCCCTAAACGAGCTCATTGTTAATGTGTTGGTGTATATTAAAAAATGATAAAACTACATATTTTCACAAACAAAAAAACGCGAAAAGCTGTGTATTATACGTACATAAAGTAGATTTAACGTATTGCAGAAATGGGTGCTTATACAACCTGATTAAAGAATCTCCGAAGATCTGAATAAATTTCTACATTTTTTTCACTTTTTTGGAAAAATAAGATACAAAGATCAACAAATCTATCAATCAATATTTTCGATTGATTTCTTTGGGATAGAGGATATCTATTTTCTAGATTTTCTCTGTCTCGGACCACGCGTATGGCGGTCCTCTCTTTTTTCTATATTTATATCATTCTTCATATCGTTTTTCATATTTAATAACATGTTTTTTCTTGGAGATTTTATGACCTTTTCAATTCCGCCGCGTGACCGAGTTTCCGGCACATCCGTCAATGTCAGCGCGACACACGGGACGGGGCGGAGGGCGCGCGTCATTACTCTCCACTGCCTCGTTTTATTATTTAATTTACAATGAAATTGGAACAGAAAGGTAGGAGCAGTCTACATGCGGAGCTGCCCAGTGCTTCACTCGACATTATTAACGCTGCCACCTCAAAATATTAGAGTCGTTAGTGATATTTTATGATTCTAAATTTTAAGCTTTGAAGATAATAAATGGATACATTTAACATTTATGTTACGGTCGTTTGACATATTTAGGTATTGAAACAACGGATATTTTATACGAACCGTGCGTATGTCTCGATTCTCGACGTTTCCCTGTAGTCGTATCGCAGTGTCATCACAACTTACTTACTTACTTACGTAGGCGGAGAGGACAGAGCGCCACACTCTTCTGTCCTGACACAACTCTCGCCTCATCCACATTCATACATCTTCGCATACAAGCTCGACGTTTTTGAGTCTCCTAACAGGACCATCCTCCAGTATTTGGTTAGTCTGGTCAGGCCACGTTTTCCGCGGTCCTTTCTTTCCGGTGCCGTGAACACTTGCGTCAAATATTTTTCTTAGCATTTTTCCTCATACATTCGCTCAACATGCCCAATCCATCTGAGCGACCCTTCTTTCATTATTTAACTATGCTAAGGCCAGCTTTGCGTTCTTTCCTAACATCTTCACTCTTTACTCTATCATAAATATGTCGTCACAAAAATAATTGAGTTGCAACAAATCCGTACGTTTCGTATAAAATACCCGTTTATTCAATGCCAAAATGGATACACATTTTAAAACGCCCCGATAACAAAGTTAGAATTTTTAATTATATACATCAATTTACCTTTTTAAATCCATAATAATTATGCTAACCTCTTTTATTGAGGCTATTGTGAGTTTTTAATGACTAATTATTAGCAGAAAGCAGTCGGCTTTTGCCAGGTAATGGCAGCTACACGGGCACAGTTAGGTAGGCAGTATAGTAAAGTATACAGTATGTCGTCTCGGCAGTGTCCTTGAAATAAATACCTACGGCCGCTTGGTACTTAAACTTGGTTAAACGTTAGGATTTTCGCGAATCTTATTTTATAATTACAAAAAAATATTGCTTAATTTATTATAATTATAATTAAATTAATCATACTATTGAATGTACATTGTTTCTTTTGTATACTTTGTTATTTTATAGTTCCTTTAATTACTTTGTTATTCTATATTATAAATTATGTATTTTGTGTAACATCAAATTATTGTAAAAGGTTTTGTAACCGTTGAAATAAATAAATAATTAATAAGTGATTTTAAATTACATATACTAAAGGAAAAAGTTTGTTGAAATTTTCAAACGTTTTCTTCTTAGCGTGAAGCATTTGTCACGTATAACTTTAGATTAATTATATAACTTAATTATATAATTATATAACTTTAGATTAATTAAGTACAGTGGACCCTTAATATTCGTCATTAATCTGATCCCTAGGGAAAGATGAATGTCAAAAAGGATGAATATCAAATAAATTATTCCCATAGGAATTAACTAAAAATGATTTTGTCCGTTCTCAGCTCTAATTTTGCCTATCTATTCTTTAACAAAAAATATCACTTAAAATCGATTTTGGAAATCGTCGCAGATACATTTTAATTGAGTGTTGACCACTAAGTATTTGTAACGGTTAGTACTTAATTAGTAGGCCTACATAAATATGTAAATAAAATTTAAACCAGAAATTTACCTTTGGATGAAAGAAACGATGATTGCTGCGAAGAGTTTTTATTTTATTGAGATTACGCTATTGTTTGGAAGGGAGTCACCCTCCATTATGCATCAGGTAATGTCAATTCTGGTGATTAATGTCCTGGTGGTTCACCAGCATTTCCAGATGATTCACCAGCACTCGTTTTTTTAAGGAACATATGCAATGTTGTTTGCTGTGTTCTGTTTTTTTTTAATTTTCCGAAAGTGTCCAGTTTGTGATTTTCGAAGAAAAACAGGAAGAATATTAATATGGACGAATATTGAGGGTTTACTGTAATTTTATGTAAGGCGGCCTACTGTAATTGGGCGTCCGAACCTGTTTTAGCGTTATTTGTGTTTAAACGGAACATGCGTGTCTTCTAAAGAAACCTACGTGAAGCCACGTTGTTTTTAATTGTTGTTAATACATAAACCATTGTCAAGGCACGCAGGTGCTTGCGGAAACCTCGTACACACATATCTGATACATACGCTAATAATTTGGAATAATCTATGCAGAAGAAGTTACGTTGCTTTTGAATTCCTACTAAGAAGCTGCTCGCAAGCCGAACATTGGGGAGCAGGGAGCAGGTCACAGGAATGGCTTCGCCGACCGGGTCGAGCCTCGGGCACCACTTCTAATTATTATTACGAAGCATCTGTGCTATAGGTTGATTTTTTACTCATTGTACTGTAAAGTCAGCCACTGAAACAACCTGGTGCTAGTATGCATTTTTTATTCTTGCAATATAAAAGTACATAGATTTGTTTTATGTTCAATTGTTTTATGGATAGGGAATGGAATAATATGAATCCCAGTTATAATAATTTCGCAGTCTGTTCGTCCGTCCGTCGTATTTTCATGTAACGTCCGTAACTTCTTTATAGTGAATTTTTTTTCTTTATTTACTTATTTTATTATTATTTTTATATAAATAAATAAATAAATATTTATTCTTTAGGAACCGACAAGTAAAAGTATCGTCATTTTGACGGGTTACAGCTAGTTTTAATATTAATAATGACTCTGTGAATGCCCTTCATCAGCTACAACTAGTAGGTGGAAAAAAAATTTTGGTTAAAAGTGAACAGTATATTTTATTATCGCCAAATAATAATAATTTCGAATCCGCAACCTATCCTATCCGCAACCGTAACTAGAATGCAATAGCTTCTCATTCCGTCTGCAAAACTAGCATGATAGCTGATCCCATTATAACTGAATATTACATGAACCTGCTCGATTTTGTGATAAATTGATTGTAGACAAGATGAATCGTTAACCTCGAAAAATCTTGTGATTGTTAAAATCGAAAAATAATTGTGAAGAGTCGATGTAGGCCTATTTATCTATGTATATTCCCATTGTGTATATTGATATTTTAATAAAAACACCGATTTTTATGTATATCACCATAGACATCCAAACTAGTGGGAGGCACTATAAACGTCTACGCTCCATATCACAAAAGAGGTACTACGGACGCTCACACTACAATAGATCCCCTAATGACGTAGGCATCGGGAGTGGCGCCCATATAGACCTGACACTCGAAGCCTAGAGTCCAACCCTCATAAAATTGTCACTAAAGTGAATGAAATTTGATAGTATTTATTGTATTTGCGGATGTAATATTGCTTCGATTATTAATTCGCTTGATTCCCATCTGTGTCAATGTAGTCAGTGTTTCCAATTTAATTGTATCATTAGCAGTATTCTTTTGTAGTCAGTGTAGTCAATGTAGTCAGTGTTTCCAATTTAATTGTATCATTAGCAGTATTCTTTTGTAGTCAATGTAGTCAATGTAGTCAGTGTTTCCAATTTAATTGTATCATTAGCAGTATTCTTTTGTAGTCAATGTAGTCAGTGTTTCCAATTTAATTGTATCATTAGCAGTATTCTTTTGTAGTCAATGTAGTCAGTGTTTCCAATTTAATTGTATCATTAGCAGTATTCTTTTGTTGGGTACCACATCAACCACCTGGATATACGCACAATACTCAACATTAATTTTCACATCCCAGTGTCGTAAAAATTATATCTTTTTCAAACACGCCAGATGATTTTCAGGATTTTTTTCCAGAGCACGATTGGTGCTTCTTATTCGCTTCCGAAGGCATTCCTTATTCCTTAGGGTTAGCACATCCATATCGTATTTCTATTTTCTTCGAGAAATTGATAACATATGTAGGTATCTATAAAATAGTTTATTTGAAAATTTAATTAGGACATATATTTATCAATCAAATACAGTCAAAGTATTCTTAAGGAAAATAATAAAATAAAATTTGTAGTGAATGTGACATTAGAAAAAATATTAAACACACGGGATTCTCGTGGATTCGAGATTTTATTAATTGAAATAACGTATCTAATAATTAAAAAAAATTCTGACTAGTCTTCAATATGTCTAAGATCGTTGTGGCATCGAGAGTATGAGATATTTTTAAATAAAAACTTTTGAGCAGTGTGCTCTGGCGTTTTGAAATTTGCACTAATTATTATCATTCTTCATTTCCTTTATGAGACATGAAGCTTTGAAAAATGAAATTAACATATTGCAAATCGCTTGTTCAATATTTACTATTTATTCAATGAGAAAAAATATTTTTTAAAATGTGTTTATACTCTACTGGGGGTATTATACCGTATTTTTACGACCGACATTTCGGATCCCATTCCAAGGTCCATCATCAGGTGTTGTGTTGTGGTTGCAATACCGTGTCGAAAGCAGGGTGAAACGTTGTCAGCGTATTGTTGATACTCACTTTTAATAAACTATTTTTGATGGCTTGATTTGTTTCGGTTTTTTCTTTTTGCAAGCATATTTTTTTGAGAATTTTTTTAATGAAAAATAAGGTAATATGGAATTAATACAATTAATACTTGCTGTAACCCGTAAAAAATGACTATACTTTTAAGTGCCGGTTCCTAAAGAATAGGTATTTACATATTTATAACCGACATCCATGAAATAGTAATTACGACTTTTATCAAAATATTTTATATTTTTTTTATATATCCCCTGCCGGCGATTGGGCGGAATGTGGAGTGGTTCGCGTCTTTGCTAAGTCCTATATGTCTGTATTTTTGACCGGTAATGCAGACTCAGCGATTGCAACATAGCTATCGTTGCCGCCTTCGGGTTTGTCGGCCCGGGATTGAAGCCCCATCTCCGACCACTTAATGTGTTTTTTTTAGTCGTGAATTCGAACGAAATTAAGAACGTTACACGAAGTCACGGGGACAGACAGACAGACAGACAGACGGACGGACAACGAAATTATTATTTTTGTGGTTTTTCCTAATTTGGGGCCAACTTGGGTAGTAGATAATAAAAAAAACTCACTCAGTTGGGTACATTTCGAATTTTACAAAATATTTCGTCTAGTGAAAGAAGCATTCAATTATGCAAGAAAACTTGTTTACTAATTGGAGATACAAAAGTAATGATCACGAAAATCATTAAAAAACTTCAATAAATAAATGACTTGGATGTTGGTTCAAACTAAAAAGAAATCCTGCATCTAAAAACGAATTGAATGAGGCATTCACAAAGAAACATGAAATCAAGCAGACGGCCCAAATGACAAACGTACAAAGGTTTGATAGAATAGGTAGTGGAGCACGGACCGGGAGAACAGAGCCGGCCGGCGGTACACCGGCCACTTGTTGCGCGCGGTGCCGCATGCCGCGCCGGTAGGTGTCGTGCCGGCGCTGCGGCGAGCCGCTCCCACCCTCACACCTCGCCGCCACACAGCTTGCCGACAAAGTGCCCGTCCCCGACACTACAAGGATCAATAGCCCTGACAATGGACCTTTTGACTTTTTATTGTGCGCGAGAATGAGACAAGTGAGGAGAGAAAGGGCGAACATCTAGCGGCCCCTCTGTGAAGCGACAATAATGCATTTTGACATTTGAATCTTTATGTGCCCCTAACGCACACGTAGAAGGCATTCTTGAATTATGCTTTGTGTTGTAATTTTGATTGTGAAAAATGTGAACGCCTTTCTGATGCGGCTCCATTGATCAGCTCTTTAGAGGTGTACCAATATTTCTCGGTGTCATATTAACCTTTAAAAGGTGACGCGTTCTATGCTACACATAAACAATCGCGTGTGAATTTTGACACAACTAACAGGTTATACTTCCGTTGGGAATAATTGGCCACAATATTACAATATTCATCATCATCAGCTGTTTTATTTCTATAATTTGATAATTTCGTTAGTCCAACGGGATTTGGGGCGGCTGTCGGCGGAGATGGTCAAACCGTTATTTTAACCGGTTACACATGGTTCTGTTACTTGAGATTTGTATCAGACTGTATCGAAGATTGATAACTGAAACATAATTGTTGGACAGTACCAATAGTGGCCCACCGAATTGCATAAAAAATTACCTATGATCGATACAATCAGATACAAATTGCAGATAACGGTTATTGTGTAATTTTATCGGCGCATTCAACGCTTGTTGATTTTTTATTCATGGCACTGTACAGTCGGCCACTGATGAATGTCGAATTGGAATATATTTTTTTATTACTACAATATAATAGTGTATATATTTATTTCACCTTTTAATTATTTTATGGATAGGAAGAAATAATATTAATTACATTTTAATAATAATAATAATGACTGTTGATGCTCATCATCAGCTGAAACTAGAAGGTGAAGAAAATAAATGTTGAGAACAGTATATTTTATTATATTTATATAATGTATAACCACCAAGAATTTTCAAGAAAAATGTTTTAATAATTGTTATTATCAATGTGTTATATTTACATTCACTTTTAAACAACACTGCACGCAGTGTATATAACCGACAGTGGTAATGCGATATAATAAACAAATGTATACCTCTCAAAATGATAATTGATTTAATATCTATTAATATATTTAATATCTATAATATGTTTCCTGAAGGCATATTTGATTTTCCATGTTATTTCATAAATGCCGTTGCTTCTGTGGAACTACAAATCGATGTTAAATGGTGTTGATCACGCACAGGCGAGACTGTCCGCGTCGGCGCGGCGCGAAGAAAAAAAACATATTTTTCAATTTTGTAACAATTGCTCTGGTTTTGATTGTGAACGGACATACCTATAATCGATTCGTAAATTTTGGAATCATATTGTTCTCCGGGATTTCACCAGTTCATATTCTTTTCGCGTGTTATTTGTGACGTGGAAGCACCAAAAGACTTCTCAAGATATCTGCAAAAGGACGGCGCAAGATCCTTGTGACCGGATAAGTTCGACTGCCTTCGAGGATAAATAATCTATCACAGGAGTGGTCATTTGTGGACGTATTTGGTTTACTCATGTATGTTTTTCAGAGAGAGGAAACGTAATTTTTTTGCATGATTATCATATTGAGAGGTATTAGTTGAATATTAAGTTCACCCAGCAGATGGCTATTTACACGCCGTCCGCCCACAAAGATAGACAATATGCGTAAAGGACACTGCTGAGTTACTGTCTTTCGTGAAGCGGTCATATAACATTGTTCCTTTCTCGCATAGATATCGTTCAGACATAACATTGACGTGTATTGGTACACAACACATCCTTGATGTGCCATAACCAAAAAATCTACCTACTTTTTAAAAATAATTTTCTGAAGAGTAAGTAGGTTTAATGATTTCGTCATCATTATCAATTTATTAATTTATTTAAAGCCCCTTCATAAAAAATATTTTGAAATTTTGTTTGCTTTTATTATGTCATTGGATCTAATGTCGCGTGTTTAATTTTGTCGTTGGACCAAGTGTCCGTGGAACCTTTGTCGTGGAACCGTCTTCGAGATGTTTTTGTTCAAACCTGCTTCTATGCCACCGTTATTCGATGCAATATCACAGCAACAGATCGATGTATTAAATTGATTCGAATAAGTAAACGAGACGAGTAAAAATATTATTATCCTCGCTTGTTTCTTGAGATTCTTCTCGGTGGTATTCCTCATTTCTCACCTCTCCGTCACTTTCCAAAGTGGCCCCATTAGTATGTATGGTATTCCATAACGTACCTACCTTTGGTTGTGTAGTCATCACCGCCTTGCATAATATTACCTCGCGTTGTCCGTCGCATTCCTCACGCGGTTCCGCATCCATCACAGAACGTTACCCAAATATGTGAGGATACATCTTGAATACACTGCTTACAAAAAAAAAACATACGTGACCGGGGGTATTCGTGGCGGAGCTGACTTGATGTCCGCGATATTTTTAGGAGAACCTGTTCACAATGTGATTTTTGCATATATACAGCTTGAACATTTTCAATCGATATGCAAGGATTTATTATGTATTATAAATACATAATCGGACAATTTTTCAGCTTCACTTGTCTGTCAGTCTAGGATAGTAACAAATATTGTAATCAAAATTTGACCCTTCTGGAATTTGGCAGAGAGATGTATTCCGGATGACAATATAATAATCATTAATTAGTTTTACAATACAGCATAATAGACAGCCCGATATGTGAGTGGGGTTCGGACGAGGATACACTCGACCATGTATTGTTGCCTGCCCATTACGCAGCTCCCATTCCTTTTGCAGAGAGCTGATCGAGGTCAATTTTCAACTCTCGTCCAATATGTCACCTTCTTTCTGTTCTGTCGCCACATCTGTTCGTAATATCAAAATTTCTGAAAGAAAACGACATTAAAATCTGATTTAATATATTCGTTTTATTAACACTACCCAAATTTAACTAGCTAATTGGCACAAATGGCTCTAAGCGCGGATTGCTTGTATAAAAGAAGAAGAAGATCCAAAACTGTAGAGAAACCACGCAAACAGAGTTCACTGGAAGAAAAATCTTGAAGATGCCATGACTCACTAGATGTTGTAGAGCCAGTAGTGTAATGACGAATTATTATGATGTTTATCGGTTTAAAAATCGCCAGCATTCAATTTTTCTTTCATTAAGAATAAACATTCTTCAAAAAAAGCAAAATAATTTTGTAGTGACATTATTAATGTAATTAAAAAATAATAAAAGTGGTGAAAATAAAGTATTTTTTTATTAAAAATATACTTTGTTTACACCACCAATTTGTTGAGAATACCAACCTATTTCGGGGCAAGTTTACTACTATTTCTATACTAAAAATTACTATACTAAAAATTAAACACCGAAGTATAGGCTTTAAAAAATAAAAAATATATGTACCGGAGTTGAATAAATAAGTACTAATATGAAAACAAATTAAAAAGGTAACTATTCGCAAAAAGAATCTGGTTATTTATAATATTTAATTTACTATTGACACTTTTTGTTATTTCTAAAATTTCTAATTTATCCAACTGTAATTCTAAATTAATGTTCGAAAAAATAAAAAATAATTCCTAAAATCTTTGACATATCGACGAGTTCTAAGTGATTCACTTTCAATTTAAAAGTCAGTCTAAATTTTCACCTAATCTCCCTAGACAATAGAAGAAAAATTACAGACCTAATGACTCTACAAAATAGTCAATAACAAACCAGACACCCGCACCCCCTCAATACTGTCACAAATATAAATAATTTCAAACAAAGTTTTACAACACCAATCTAGTCTATTTCTCTCCCAGACCTAGAATGATGATCCACTATAACGAGATATCATCCAGAAACGGCAACCTTGATAATATATTCTTTATGACAGGCTCAGTTCAAAAGTGAAACATTGATAAACTTGGTTGACGGTCGCTTGAAGGTGTAATAAATACTAGTCATAGACACACGGTGTTGACCTTGGAACCAGTGCACTCATTCATAATCATCCCCTTGTTCTAGTAGGGTCGGGGGCCCAAAGGCTCGACAAGGTGTAGATTATTTAGAATTCATTTTATCATTAAGGCATTATTTATTTTTTATTTATCATAAAAAACGTATAACGTAAATCCAGTTGGAATTTCTGCAGGGTTTTTATCGTTTTATTTAACTCGTATTGAAACGATTGAATTTTTGTTAATTGATATAAGTTACTGTAATGATAGTTCAATATTTTGCAAAAACTAAGTCAGAAATATTGAAAAAAATGCAAACTTTGATACTGCATAGCTCCATAACTATAGATAATATTGCAAAACTCCATAACTCTATAACAATCGGTCATGGATATTTGAACATTTTCGACTCATAATTAAAGCAGGAATATAGTCCTAGGGAGTTAATACAGTTTTCCAAATAACCCGTATACATGGCCATTTTTCTCCGCACGTACAATATTTTAGAAAAATAAATGTTTTTCGCTGGCCGCAATGAAAGTTAGTATGTGATTATTGGGAATATTTGGTAAATTAACATATTATACTAGCAGTATAGCCGATAGCCAATTGTGTGTCTGCAATTGGCTATCGGCTATACTGCTAGTTGTAGGCTGTTGCGCGGCCGTAGTGTTTGCGATTGGCTATCGTACATTTTTTAAAATCTTTAACGTTTTTTCACACGATTTAGTTACTGGTATCATTTTTGAAACAATTAAAATATAGAATTTGAAAAATAACTTCAGACTTGGACGAAGAAGTCTTTTAAGTTCAAAATAAAATCTTGGATTGTACCATCTTCTGCTTAAACCTGATGCCAATTATAATATAATGGTGCTCATGAAATTCATCGCATTTTATGAGAAAAAATTAAAACGATTATTATTAATCAAAATAATGTCCATCCCTTTGAATGCACTTCTGCCAATGATTAAGGCCGGTGCCACACTCCGTGGATTTTTCGCTGCGTCTCTTCAAATGCAATATGCGCTTATCAAACACATTACGCGGATGATCAGTCGACCCATTTGCTTTACCGATTTTGCGCGATGGAAAAGACGCGGCAGAAGATACGCGCAGTGTGGTGCCGGCTTTAAAAGGGCATAAATACCATATAAAAAAATCTGATTTTTAGACTTGATGAAGGCCTCGATATTCTCTTTACTCTTTTCTTGATTGATTTCTTTTCCACGTTAAAGAACATGTTCAGATGTTTTAAAGAAATAAAAGGAGAATAGCTTTTTGGTCTTATGCTTAAGACTCTCACCTAATGATCCATTGGTCGGTGGATCGAGTCCCATTACAAGAGACCAGCATGTTAACTCTATTTTCGTATAACAAGGGTTTAGCTTAGTTTTAAAATAGTAAGAATATTGATATGATACACATTCCGTGTTCTGAAATAAGTCTGGTGAATATGGTGGATACTGGAGAATCCCATAGCTCAAATAATAATATTTAAAATCGATTTTCGAGACATGGGGTCTTGCATTATCATGTGGCAGAATAGATCCCTGTATGCTTATGAGAACCGGATGCTGTATTTTCAATTTAATGTGCATTTGTTGAATGTACTGGCAGCGTTATCCACCGTTATGGTTTCACGAGTATGTAAGAAGGTATAATCGATAACATTAAAGTGAATTTCTATGAAATAAATATGTACGAGTATCTTGTAATATTTCTCTCACAATTATTACTTTATACTAGCTGGAGCTCGTCAAAAATGACGTACTTTTACTGTTTACGATTCCCCACCCGCCTTATTCGTCCGAACTCACTCCTATACATAGATTATCTCTTGTTTAGGTCGATGCAGCACTATTTATTAGAAAAAATATATAAATATGTAAGAGGTGAAAAGGGGATCGAAAATGTTTCGCATCAAAACCTGTCGAATTTTATTCTTCCGGAGTAAAAAATATCTTAAACACATGGGAAAAGGTTGTGTCTACCTCAGGAGAGTACATTGTATCGATGAAATGAATGAATAAATGTTTTATGTGGATGCGAGTCTTTTACATATTTTAAATACGATATTTAAATTCGATATTTTTTTCTAAAATACAACTTATTTCAGTGTACCGACTGCAAGCGCCTGCCAATTTGTATGAAATGAATTCACAAAACTAGAGCCTGCTCATTGTGTGGGTACTTAGGCAATACTAAATGCTCCGCTCGTTTTGAGAGCATAAATCACACGGCTCAGGGCAGAAAAGAGCCAAGCTCCGAAAAAAGTGAATGTTGAAGCCCATTGTGCGTGAGGTCGATAACAAATTTAGCCGTGTTTTCAAGTCAACACTCGCGCGTCTGGAGGAGGTCCGCCGCGTCCCACAATGGAGGCCCCGGTGCACAATGGCGGCTCGCCCTTGCCGACAAAGCCGCGTGTGCGGAAATAGCCCATTGGCGATTGTTGTGTTTGGTTTCGTTACAAATACACCGCCATTTTTATTGCGAGGTGTTTTCACATGGCCGCTCGCCTTGACTCCGGTTATTATTTCGGAGGTTTCTTTACAAAATCTAGAAAGTTTGGCCGGCATTATTTTCGAATATCCTTCGAGCGTGTGAACTAACTTTGACAAGACTGTTTGGTGACGATTTTGATGAATATTTTCTGAACCGCCCGAGGCTCGCGCGAAATGGTCGGAATAAATATTAGGTACATACATCATCGATGCACGTGTTAATATAATCAATAATAATTATTGTTAGTGCTTGGTAGGATGACATCATTTCTAAACGGAATGATATAAAACTAAGTATGTGTATAATATAAAACTAGCTATACAGGGTGTAACATTTTACAGGTAGACAGATTCCTGCCAAAATTGTGAGTAGAAAATGTAAAAGCAACAATATCCTAATTTAAATTAAACAATTTCGTTGTCTGTCTGTTACTTGCTAGAATGGAAACTTTAAATAATTAGAGTGTGACACGCAATCAGCGCGGGCCTCATGTTGCGTGGTCACGCAAGGGTCGTTAGTAATAAATTATTATTATTTCCCGTAATTTTTACGGGTGTACGGCTAGTCTATCAATTGTTATGGAGATACGCGACTTCAACGTTTGCATTTCTTTTTCAATATTTCTGACCTATTTTCTATAAAACTTTGGACTATCATTAAAGTAACTTATATCGAATATTATAAATTAATTCGCTTTAATATAAATCAAATAAATTGATTAAAACCTTGCAAAAAATTGTGGTTTAATTTTCTGCAAGGTTGAAATCATTTTATTTGACGTATATTAATATATGAATAAATTTTTAATGTTCGATGTAAGTTACTTTCATGGTAGTATAATTTTTAACAGAAAATAAGTCAGAAATATTGAAAAAAATGCCAACTTTGAAGTCGCTTTTCTCCATAATTATTGATATTAGGACATTGTTGTTGAACATTATGGACTCATAATTCAGATAGGAATCTAACTGTAAATATTATGGACTAGTTCTGTTGTACACTCTTTCTTCTTTTTATTTTCTTCTTCATTCTTTTCATCAATAAACTGTGTTTATGATATTCCAGTGGATTTTCCAAACGAGAAAGTTTTCCGGATTATTTTATGGTCGATATTTTGAAATCCATTGCAGAATCTGTCGCTACGGCTAGCCTTTAGTGTCATTCTTTTAGTTCAAATTAAAGTTATTATTTATGTGTACAAAACTACAATTTGTTTAATTTATATTATTGGCGGATTTGGCGTTAACACTGTAAAGATTATTTTCATGATAATCATTCAATTGGATGAAAAACATAAACTATGTTATCTCTACGTGAGTTTAATTATAATTTATATTTTACTACTCGAGTTTCGAGAGTATAAGAGTCTCTCATCTCATCTAAGGTAAATTAAACTGACTATATTCAAACATACATGGATTATTAGGTGAGAAAACAAATAATTAATAAACTAAAATAAATTATAGAAGTTTCACATAGACGAAGCTTTCTATATGAGAAGAATGTATGCCTGTGGCCACAGGGTTTATGACCTGTATTAGCTGGCTTAAATGATCTTCTTAGACAATGCAACGTTCAGAGAACATCCACATATTATCAAATTTTTAAAAGTTGCGTATATGTTCTTTATCTGACTTATTAATATTTGAAGGAACTATGCTAAATTATATATACATATCTATGTTTAAATAATTAATTGATTAGGTCCTGACAAATTACTGAATTACTGGTGTAAAGGTGTAATATTTGTATTTTCATACTTGTCGATGAGAGATTTTGATGCTCTTGATAATGGAGCATTAAAATATAATGTCATTATTGAACGCACGTAGAGATATCATTGTTTTCACTCAATTTAATGTTTCATTGTATCAAGAATTGCCGTTTATTTGGTTCAGCACCAAACAACATACATTGAATTATTAAAATATTTGAAGCAATTTATTCCAAAAGTTATAAATTTGTGATACTCATTTGCCGAATACAGGACCAACAGCAAGAACTTAAGAAAACCAAAACTAAGATGGAGCGACAGTATTTTCAATCTAGAAATCCAAGACTGGTGAGAAATGGCACGTAGTAAGGATCAATGGAGCAAAATTATGAAGGTAAGACCCATCAGGGGTGGTAAATTCAATAGGGTTGATGATGATTCTTTTGAAATCCATCTTGAGGCCCTCAAAACAGTATAAACGATATTGTCGCGGGTTCGCACGACACGCAATAGACAATTCCAAACTTTTATTAAACACGGACCGAAACTTTAGCAGGAACACTATTCCGCAATTCGCACCAAAATATTTCACCCATTTGTGATACACTTTATATACGCCACACAAGAATATTCCATTTGTCTCTGGCACACTTTGTAATCGTCGCACTTTTTTATCGCATGGTTTAATGGTTCACTTGTGGTTTAAGCCATGTATTCACTAGGGGACAAATTGTCCCTCAACAGCACGCGCGGCATAGAGTCTACGTGACGTTGCAACGTCGTGCACTGTTCCGCCACGTCGCGCACAACATAGCGCGGCATTTCTACGTGCCGTGGCAACGTTGCCATGCGCACGGTACCCGAGCGTACTCACTGCAACATTCCGCGGAGCGTCAGTACCACGTGGTATGTTTACAAGTGAATACGCATGCGCTGTATCTGTCAAGATGACAATGCGGGGAAACGAAATCGTTCTTGAACTCATCGAGCTGTATCGATCGAAGATCGCATAGAATGTCCGTCCTTCTTTCTCTTTGCAGTAAATAATTTCGCATTCCCCTCTTTTTTCTCCTCTTACTTTTCGATAAACTCATTAACATAAACAGATACGCGGCTATCATCATAACCTCATAGGGCGATATATTTCCGCGACGTCTGGAAAACAATAATTATTTGCAAAAAGGACCTCGTTTTTAATAATATTCAATTTACTACAGTAAAACCTCGTTAATTTGAAATTGCGACCCAAAAAAACATTTCGAATTGCGCGGAACCCCGTTTTCGCCAAATGAGATACCGCAGCTGTCATCCATAACCTCATCGGACGACATTTCCGCGACAAGATATGCGAGTCCTGGTGTGTACACGTCAAATGACCGCGTCATTGTCCCCGAAACATGAGCGTAGATGTTGATGCGACATGCCGAGCGGAATGTTTCGCGATTTGTCCCCTAGTGAATACATGGCTTTACGCCAACTGTCAAACTCGACTTGTCTGCCGATCACGTCACGATTCATAAGAAACGTTCTTTCTCAAATCTTCTCGTATTTTTTGTATGTTCATCCAGTTCTTTCAAATCATTACAAAATTATCAACTTTTTGGAAACCCTCGACCGAGTGTTGTTCTTCTCGATTCTAGAATCTCGTAAAAATATAATCGGATTTGGGAGATTTGTGCGTCGTCGATTGAAATATTTTAGCCACTGCGTTGATATTTATTTGGGGAAAATCAAAATGTTGTGGACGTTTAAATGCTGGTCATTGTGAAGTCTAATGTACAATATACGTAGGTGCTGCTGGTTGAAAATGAAGTAGGTACGGCGCGCACTTCACGCGTATCCAATTGCGTGAAGCAGTCAGAGAATGATAAAACATGCGCGTTGAGTTCTACTAAGGGTTTCTTTGATTTGAGCCCAGCTCAAATTAGTCATTGTTTCTTATATTTTAAACCGACTACCTTCTGATTTCAAAGCCTGGGTCATTGTTTCGCGCATAAACCACACATACTACTTCTTTGCAACACAGGACTGCACCAGTTTTGCCAACCCTGTCGTATAGCAAAGCTGTGTATGACAGTAAAAAAAAAACCGTAGAAATCTGTAAACAACAAAAAAACTCCAAATCTTCAGTTTTTGTTTGTTTCGATAAAATAGTTACAAATAGGGATGTACGATCTTGCAAAAACAATCGATTTTGAAAAGATAAATCGTACATACGTATTTTCTTGCATCTGAAACCTTGAAATTGTGCATTTGTTTCAAAATTTAAAAAGACAATTTCAAATAATTCATGTCAAATAGGTAACAAAAGTTTTATTTTCATTAAATATACGTATAATAATAATAATGTAAAAGTGTGTGCTCTAAGGTAAAAAAAAAACTGTAAATTTGGGAGATTAAACTAAAAATTGAGATGATTTGTAAAAAACTCTACAGTGGGCTGTACCACTCTTCAGGCTGTGTAACAAAATAACGGATTTACTATCATCGTGGCTTCTTCAGTGATTGGAGAATGAAAATCGAGACAGTGGATGGACAGTGAAAAAATAATTGTGTTAAAATTATGTAAACACGCGAATAAAATTGCAAAACATTTATATTCGTACAGAATAAATCAAATAATCGATCATATTCATAACTATATAAATATAGAAAGGAGTTACTAGAAAAAATATACGCGATGAAAATATAATGTAAGATTTAATTAAAAATATGTCAAGTCAATTTTATATACAAAGAAATATACAGTACAGTCTAAGTAAATAAATAAAAATAGATGATTGATAAGTAAGATGAGTAGCTTGTTGGTGTAGTGGTTATGACTCTCGCCTAGTGATAGCCCCGTGGTCGGTGGTTAGAACCCTATTTCGGGACTCTAAAAAGTAAGTCCTATTTTCATAACACAATCGTTTAGCTTAATTTAAAAATAATGAGAGTATTGATGCGACACGTATTCCGTGTTCGCATTTCTAGTTAAAAAGTATATTTGGGAATTTGATTCCACATTTGCATTATATTTCTAATAAAATAACACGTTATAATGTTGTCATTTTCATTCATTTGATGACCAATCTACTGTTGACAATCAGAAGACGCTCCGGTTTCTACTAAAAATGGTCTTGCCTAAAAAATATGATTCCATTCTATTATTAGTACAATAATTCATCATTGACCCTCCTTGGGATCGACTACACAGGGATGATGTGTGGAACGCGGCCGACTGATAATATAAAAAATGATAAACCCATAAAAATATATAACAGCTTTATTTAAATTATTATACATTCTTTTAATGGTTAACTTTTCCGCATGAAAATATTGTTATATTTGTATGAATTAAGAATTTCTATTATATAAAAATGCAAGCCCTGATATAGACAGCGAACATAATATGGTGATAGCAGAGAGCATACTCAAATACAATATAATTAAAAAGAAAAATGGTAACAAATTGAACATAAAGCTGCTAAAAGAAGAAGAAACATGAAAGAGATATAAAGAAAAAACATGGTTTGTGATTTTGATAATAATGACGACGTGGATAAAGTGTGGGAAAAAATAAAAGATACAATTGGTTTGTGATTTTGATAATAATGACGATGTGAATAAAGTGTGGGAAAAAATAAAAGATACAATAAACATAGCAGCAAATGAAGAAATAGAAAGAATAAGACCGCAAACCAGGAAAGAATGGATTACAGAAGATATCCTGAAAATTATTGAAAAGAGAAGAACGATGAAAAACATACAACAGAAGAGGGAAAAATAAATTACAGAATGCTGAGAAACAAAATCAATAGAGAGTCCAAAAGGCGAAGGAGTACTATTTACAAGAAAAGTGTATGAAAATAAACAGAATATTGAACAGAAAAAGCTACAGACAGCATACTCTAAAATAATTTTTTTTCAATGCTAAATCTAAAACAAAAGGTGCTATATAAGACCAAAATGGAAAACTTCTTTTCGAAGACGAATATTTTGTACAAAGATGGAAAGCACATCTGGAAGAACTCTACAAAGGAGAGAATGATACTATAGAAACAGAATCGAATCCAGAAAACAATGGAGATGCAATTTTGAGAAGTGAATTTGACACTGCCATCTCAAGATTGAAAGATAATAAAACACCAGAAATAGATAATATTTCATCAGAACTGCTTAAAAATGCAGGCATCGGCACAATTGAGACACTATACAGACTTATCTGCAAAATATATGACACAGGAGAAATACTAAATGCTTAATAAAAACCAAAGAAACCTGGGAAAACTAAATGCGAGCAGCACAGAACCTTAAGTCTAATATCGCATGCATCAAAGGTACAAACATAATTATGAAAAGAGCGGAAACGAAGATTGAAAGTGTACTTTCGGACGATCATTTGGCTTTAGAAGAGAAACAGGCACAGGAGACGCAATTCTTAGTCTAAGACTTATTCTAGAAAAACGAATAAGGAAAAACAAAGACACACACGTGGCTTTTATAGACCTGGAAAAAGCCTAGAAAATGTAGACTGGAAGCAGCTTTTTAAAGTGTTTAATAAAATAGGGCTGAATATAAAAGATAGACGCATAATATGGAGCTTATATAAAAATGAAACCGCTGTAATAATATATGGAGACAGCAGTGCTGAGGCAAGTGCTGGCCAGGGAGTAAGACAGGGTTGCTCGATGTCACCAGCATTGTTCAATTGCTACATACAATAGGCTATCGACGAGGTGAGAGAAGAAATGAGAGATTGGCCCGGCATGAGAATCCAAGGACAAAAAATTGACATGATTTGATATGCCGACGATATTGCACTGCTTGCGGAGTCGGAACAAGAATTGAACGAGGCTCTGAGAAAGATGGAAAATGTTTTGACAGATAAATACAACATGAAAATAAACAAAGAAAAAACAAATTGCATGCTTGTTGGAAGAGAAGAGGTGTAGACAAATGTTGTTTTGAGTGGCGTCGCTATCGAACAAGTGAAAGAATTCACATATTTGGTTAGCAAAATTTCCCAAGATGGCCGCTCAGAGGCTAACTTCATAAGCAGAATACAACAGGCAAGAGTCGCCTTCAACAAAAAATCCAAAATCCTCGAATCCCCCAACACAGATTTAAAGGTTCGGAAAAACTTGATTAAAACTCTTGTCTAGAGTGTGCTGATGTATGGCAGCGAAACATGGACTATCGGCCAGAGCATGTCCGGGAGGCTAGCGGCCTTTGAGATGTGGTGCTACAGGCGCATGGCGAGGATCCATTCGTCAGAACATATCCGAAACGTTGAAGTGTTGAGCAGGGTGGGCAAAAAGAGGCGGCTCCTTAACAGAATCGCCCAACAGCAATTTGTAGCAATTTGGATAGGCCATAATATAAGGCATCCGGGTCTGCTTTTAACCATCGTCGAGGGAAATGTTGAAGGCAACAATCGCAGAGGCCGCCCGAGATGAAGCTACGTAGACCGGATTATCGGAGATGTGCGCGAAAGGCAGCAATATCCAAAAAATAAAAAATGTTTTGAATGCAGTCACCGAGGATTACTAATTTAAAATGTACTGAATTCTGGATTTTATGTAGGAGTATCATGTTTCCAATAAAATAGCGAATTCAGTACATTATGAATAAGTGATCCTTGTTTTAAGTTTTTTTTTGGATATCGCTGCCTTCGCTTTTATACGAGAATTTTACTATTTTTATTTTAAATCGAGAATTGGAGTAATTTAATTAAAACGATTCTTTTCTCTATGCGGTAAACGAGAAAATGGTGATTAATCAAGAATTTAGCCATGACGACAATGCCGTCGTAAACGAACGTATTCGCATTACTTGTAAAATGTTTAAAAACTTACATTTAACGAATTTTCTTTACAAATTACTATAAACTAATTCACTTATACTATTTATTAATTGTAATTAATTAACACTTATGAAATATAAATAATCATTGATTTAAACAATGCCACTCAATTAGAAGGAAAATATTCAGTTCAGTACGGCTGTCTTACAGATTCAAGTTAAAAATTTGAAGCGCGCAAAAAATTAAACTGGGGGGAAGTGAAAATATGAAGTTGTATACAGAAACAGTCGGGTATAAAAATCGAGCACTTACCACGAATTACGGCAAGAATTTTATATCGTCGGTTCATAAGATAAGGATTATTTCATTAAAATTTGTTTCCCAGAATCTTTAGTAGGTAATGCACAGCTCCTTTGGTTGTATGCGCTGCAGGCCAGTGCCAGTTACATAGTTATATTCTCAATTTTGAGAGAGAATAGTGTAAAATGATGTATATAGTAGTGATGATATTTTAACCGATGACATACTCACCGTTTTTTGAGATTTGTATCTGATTGCATTAATGATTAGCAACTATTTTTTTGCAGTTCGACGGGCAACCATCGGCACTATACAACAGTCATATCTTCATTACCAATCATTGGTACAATCAGATATAAAACCCAAATAACTGTACCGAAAATAACCGGTTAAAATAACGGTTTGACCATCCCTAGTGTGTAGCAAACGGGTGAAACGATAGCAACGAGCTTACCTCCAAGAATGCCGTCGATGGTGTAGTCCTTCTTCCCCTCGGAGTCCGAGCGCCCCCCTCCTCGCAGCAGCCTGGAGATGGACGACACGCTCGGGGGATCGGTTATTCCTTCCTGGAAATATAATATCACATATTCAATTTCCAATTCCCCTCCAAATTTTCTATTACGTGCGCTTACTATGAACTCATCTGAGCAGTAAATTTTGTACAAAAATAAATATATGCCCAAATGTGCACCATTATTGCACACATAAATAATTATGCTACGTATAAAAATACAGAGCTAATAAGGAAGTAATTATCTACAAGTTAATTGTACGATATTCCTCCACGGTTTTAGTGCTTCATCTCATTGTAGTCCAATAGGTTAAACATTAATAAAATGTTGGGCAATGTTATTAAGGCATACCTAAAATCTGGTTTCGGATATTTATTTCTGTATGCGGGGGTTGAGAAGATGTGTACGGACTCATATTTTTAAGTGTGCGGCCGCACATCCGCACTACTGTTGTTTTCTAGCAAATAATAATATTTCTGGTAAATCCTACGGTGCTGTAACTTCATTATGGTATGGTTATGTTAAATGAAAGTATCATATGCCGAATCCCATCCCGAAAATCAATTGAGTTAGTTCTTTTTAGGCAATATACAGTCCAACTGTTTCGAGATAATGATCGCCAACGTTCGATAAGCACTAGAAGAGTTAACTTAGTTTAAAATATGGTAAGAATAATGATGTAACGTAATTCGTGTACCTACTCTACGTTTTCATGTTCTTCTTTATTTAAACAAAAAAAAAGTTTTATAAATTGTGTCGCTTAAACAATATACAGTCCAACTGTTTCGAGATAATGATCGCCAACGTTCGATAAGCACTAGAAGAGTTAACTTAGTTTAAAATATGGTAAGAATAATGATGTAACGTAATTCGTGTACCTACTCTACGTTTTCATGTTCTTCTTTATTTAAACAAAAAAAAAGTTTTATAAATTGTGTCGCTTAAAAATATTAGTACCTACAAATAATGAAATCATGTTTTATTTTCTCAGTCACGAAGTAGTGAATTACATAGTACAAGCAGATCCCAGTGATACAAATGTATATACCAACTTTTATATCCACTGTATAAACTGTATTAGAGTTTGCAATATCGATTTTTTTCAAAATCGGTATTTTTTCCTGATCGATTTTACAAATACTGGGATTCCCGAATTTAGGCTTATTATAAAAAACTTGAAATATATTCGTTTCTAAATAATTTTTCACGAATATGTTAACTTTTTTCTAATAAGGATTTTATTTAAGAGAATTTAATTTAATTTAATGATTTAATACCTAAATTGTTAATTTTTTATCGTGTGTTACAAGATATTAAAAAGAACAAATAGGTAAATAACTATAATCTAATGTTTTATTTAAAATAAGAAAATATTTTTTAGGTATAACTAAAGTAATGATTTTATATTTCGCGTACTTATGCAAATATTGCAGGTATAATGAGCTCGGTAGACCTGTGTTACCTACTACATGGCTAGGGGACGGTTAGATTTTTATTTATTTTTCTTTATTATTTAAATAAATATTTCCACGGAATAATTAACTTTATTGCCGAATAAATAAAGTGCATTGCAGCCTTGCAAATTTGCCAACACTCGGCGGCCAATTAAATATTTTTGAACAACTGTTTAAATACCACTTTATTAATGTTTAATATGATTGCCCTGTAATATAATGAACGCTTTGGAAACATTATTTTATCGAGAGATGAAAATGCAAGACTTAATGCTTTAATGGTATAAAACATATTATTCATTAGCCATTAAATTCATCCCAACAATATTTGTAATGAATCTTTCAAAAGTCGTAAAACGCGGAGTTTTAATGGTTGATTATTTTATTCCTTTCGCGAATTTAATATCCCTCTAGAGGAGAGGCATATCTACGTTGGTACGTGCTGTGGGAGCGTTCCGCGGCCGGACCCCGAGAGCCGACAGCGCGACCTCGGACAAAACAGCCTTGCCATATTTAACACAAATATATAAAGGTACAGATACACATGCTTCTTTAGTGGCATGCTCATTAGCATGCCACTAATAAGCATGCCCTAACAACTGTACACACTTGCTCATTACTGGCATGCTTATTAGTGGCATGCTCATAAATAAGCATGCCCAAAGCTAACAATCAAACACACATGCTTATTAGTGGCATGCTCTTGTCATACAATAGAGACGCTCTTGTTCAAAATGGAAACTTTGCAAACTGAAATAGAAAATTCAAGTGAACCAATAAATCAAAAAAGTTCCCGAGTTTCCATCCGCTCATTTTTGATTTTAGTTTATATAATTTTTATTGTAAGATTTGAATCATTCATGCCTATTAATAAAGTTTCGTAAACATTATTTCTCACTATATTATTTTTACACAACGGTGACCGAGTATTCCACAGACATTCGTGATTCCTATAATAAGTCACGAAAAGTAATGTCTTATCATCTCCCCAACACGCCATATTTGTTTCATCTGTCGCGGACTGAGAAGATCGCATCGATAATACTAGCCGCGAAGCCCGCGAATGACATAAGCATGCTCATAAATAAGCAAGTCTGTTCACACATGCTCTAAAGATACCCCTTCTCTATGGTGAATGACAGTGGCATGCTTATAAATCAACCGGCGGTTGATTTTTGAGCATGCCACTAGGTGGCATGCTCATTTCTAGCAATTTGCGTACATACATGCCACTAATAAGCATGCCACTGTCAAGGTCTATACTGCGCATGCTCACATGCCACTAAATAAGCATGTGTATCAGACGCCTAAGAGTAGGAGGAGCTCGTTACTTAAATTAAATTTCTATATAAACTTTACCCAATCAGCCTCCGAGGATGTGTCACGTGATAGAATGACCACTTCATACTAAAGTGAGGTTGTTGTCGATTTTAAACTGACACTTCATAGCAGAGACAGTATATCCAATTACGTAAATAGCAAAAGCAGAAATATCCAGTAATTGGTAGCAAACACAGCAATATCCATATTTAAAAGTAAAATGTTTATTTATACACGTGTGTACATGGAAAACTGAGATGACATATAGTGAACATTAGTTTAATTATAAAATCCTTTTTTTTCCGTATACTTTGAAAGGACTATATGGACGGAAACAATTTTCGTAACATTAATTTTCGTATCTAATACATAGATATCTACCGATCTGACAAATTTTTGAGATGAGAGATCTGAGACTCGTCAATGTGCACGTATCATTAGTGTTATTATAATGTCACTCTGAGACCATCTGTCTATCAGGAGCAATGACGACATTTTGCCGGTCTGTTTGAAAGAAAGAAATACGGGAAGATGGCATTAAACATGGGAAATTATTATTAATATTTTTAGGATACGACTGTGGTACAAATAAAGTTGGATATTTAAGATATTTTGAGTACTTTTACATGTTTTACTAATTACAAACAATTCCAAATTGTCCAATTTAGACCAATATTATTGATATGTAAAATAAATAAGCCCTTTTTTAAAATAAAAAACATGATCATTTTCTATTAGAACAATCGGAAAATCCATGAATCCTGAGTACAGAAGATCTCGTATGTTTTTTGACTTTGATGTTAAATTTCGACTTGTTTTACCAATATAAAAAAGCGCCTGTCATTGTGACTAAACCTTTTTTCGTGTTATTTTTATAACTGTTTAAAACATATGAATGTTTAATAAAATCGTTAAAAATTTATAAAATTAAAATTGCGCATTTTCACAGTACGACAGCCTTATGATTCTAATTTTAATCCAGATTAATTTTAAAAATTCAAAAATTATACGATGTAAATAACCACATTTTAAAGATTTCATCTGGGATAGATCACTGAATACCTAAATCAAAAGAGTTTTGGTGACATGACTCAAATCACCAAAATTATTTTTTTACCAGAATTTTTGGACATCCGAACACTTGTTTGACCCCGCGCAGATTTGCAAAGTATTCCGTAAATATGTAACGCTAAACGTGCGATTTGTATGATGGATGAAAAAATTTAATTACATATCGAATTTTTAAGATTTCCGGGCTTTCGCTTGGGGCTGGGAAAGAGTTAAATCTTTTCAAATAAAACCTTATTTTATTATTAAACTGAATATATTGTAGTTCAAGTACTCGTACTAACTAACTAACTAACTAACTAACCATCACGCCGTTTCCCTGCAGGGGTAGGCAGAGAGGATTGAACGCCCCACTCTTCTATCCTGGCACACCACTTTTGCTTCGGCCACATTCATACATCTTCTCATACACGTTCTACGGTTGTTGCGGCTTTTAACAGGACCATCCTCAAATACTTGTAGTACCTGATCATGCCAGGTCTTTCGCGGACGCCCTCTATTCCTGTTGCCTTCAACATCCGCCTCATATATTTTCTTAACCATCCTTTCCTCGTTCATACGTTCCACATGACCAAACCATCTCAGCACTCCTTTCTTTATTCTATCTACCACACTACAGCTAGCATTGCATTCACTTCTAATTTGTTCATTCCTCACTCTATCGACCAAAGTAACCGTAAACAAGTTTTTCAGTTATTATGACTGTTACTAATATTAAACTATTCATTCGAAAATGATCCACAGAAAAATTTCGTCGAAATTTTTTTATTGTAATATAACATTACATTTAATTTTATTGTTGCTTTCATTTAGCTTTTAAATGTATTTCCCAAATTGTCACAATATATTTAAATATTTTACTTTAATGTCACATTAGAATAATCTATCTGTGTAAATACAAAAAATATATAAACTTTACTTATACTTAATGACGAACTGAAGCGCTGTGCATTGATATCACACTTTTAATGCTTTTTAAATATTTTTTCTAAGTATATGCCCTTGGGCAAATATGTAACTTGTAGCTGCTGACTGCAGACTTGAGGATATTTGTAACTAGTATACAAAATCGGCCATGTATTGCAAAATATCTGGGTTAACAAATATGTAGCATTAGTTAAAACAAAAATAAAAAATGAAAATTATTTGAAAATCACTCTTTAAAACTGAAATCGATTTGGAACTTTATCAAGGTAGAGGCTTCATGGGTTAATGTAAGAAAAGTGTTGGTTACCTTGATAAGTTTATCCCGAATTTCCCACGAAAAGATTCCCGGGTTCTGTCTCTTGAGCTCCTCTATCCTGGTCTCCACCTCGGGGGTGGCCACGCGCGGCTTGGAGCCTCCGATGACCCCGGGCCGGATGGAGCCGGTCTCCTGCTCGAGAAACAACAACACTGTTAGACTCGCTTTGTTAGATCGCCGCGAACTAAACACAAGTTATTTCTTCAAAAGACTGTTATACAATTTGGATTACGAAAAACGCCATATTTAAAGATGTACTTTTTTCATGACTAGAATTTCTCGACCGAAGAAGCGACACACACCAAATAAATTTTTTATATTAATAAAAAGAAAGTACTCTATGTAAAATCACTATGTATTGAATAATCAACATGTTTCGGGATCCATGGTCTCTTCATCAGCGTATAGTGAAAAATTAAATTGGAAGTATAGACATCAATTAAAACGAAAAATAAATATATAGGATTTGAATTACTAATTGAACCTAAATTTCACTATTTTAATTAGCCGTAATTGAAAATTTTGGGTCGTAAATCGAATCGTTCGTAATCGCTTAAAATCGTAAAATGAGCGGTGATATCGATATTATGACTTAGAGGTAATAGAGGCAGCAGGAATGCTGGATGTAGCGTAATAGATAGAATAAATAAAGGATATCTGAGATAGTTAGGCCATGTGGAACAGATGAGCGAGGAAAGAATGGTAAAGAATGATAAAGAGGCGAGTGATGAAGGCAGTAGAAACAGAGGGCATCCGCGGAAGACCTGGCGTGACCAGAAAAATCAAATATTGGAGGATGACTCTGTTAGAAGCTTCAACAACCAAAGAGCGTGCATAAGAATATATATGAAAGTAGACGAAGCAAAAGTGGTGAACCAGTGGCATTCTATCCTTTCTGCCCACCCCTCTATGAAACGGCGTGATGGTTAACTAGTTAGTTGATCCCTATAAATGTATGTATGTCTTAAATTGGTTTTCATGGATTTGTAAATGCATTTTATAGATTTATTTATTGAAGAATGATGTATTATTAGGGCCGATAGATTTCCATCAAAGTAAAATTTTAGTCTCATCCAAAGTGTTGTTGATTATTAAGTTATTTTTTTATTGTGACAGGTAATTGTTTCAGTTTAATTATTAAAGTGACATGAATTGCTTGAATAAACTGACCTGTGATCAACTCTGACAACTTTCTATTTCACATCTTTTATTAAATCAAAAAACATATCATAAATGTATCACTTAAAGTCTCAAGCTATAAGTAAAAGCTTATCCCCTCGAATACTTCAGTGGAAAATTATTTACGTGTACCTATCACAATTATTTACGCAACTTACGTTGAATAATTTTAATTATTTCAAATTCTCAGGCATCCGCAAAAATAATGGTGTTTGGTCTGTCTTTGCTCATAAACAGACGTAGGTACATAACAAAAATGTCAAATAACAATTACCTACCTTAATTGTGAAATCTAAATATAATAATTTAGTTGTTTGTATATCCCGTAACTTCTGGAATAAACGGTTCAAATATGAAACTACACGGCTGGAGAAAAACTCGACAACGCGGCAGCTAAGCGACACAGCCACCACCGTTTCCCAATGGCGCGTCAAAAATATATTATACATACTACACATTGTGAAGAGCAGGGCTTAGCTAAGCGCGAACTACTAATTTACACCTCCTCCGTGATTTTTCACGGGTGTACGGCTGTAAAAATAATAAAACAATTGTGGCTTCTTGTCCAGAGGCGAATATCTTAAGACAATGGTTCGAATCTCTTACCCATTTGTCAGAAAAATGAAAACCTATCAATATAAGAAGCTTGGTAAATATTTCTATGGATCAGAAGGATCTTCAGAAATATCGGTATATCACTATCATAAGAAAAGTAAAAAAAAAACTATAAGATTATTTTTTATGAAACACTCAACACGTTTCCAGAGCTGATGGTGATATAATGGGTTCTAAAAGGAGCTGAAGGGGTTACTGGGAAAATGTCTGACTGAACTGAATATGCTGTGAAGAAAATTGCTAAAAATTGTCTTGGAAGAATTAGAAAAAAGTATATTTATATATAATATTGATTATCCCACACATTAATTATTATTGTTCCATCAAATATTTATAAACATCGAAGGAATACTAAAGAAACTACAAATATGTATTACAAAGCAATGCGTATAAAACTGAAATGCGATAGAAGAATAAAAATAACAAAAGTGTTGAATGAACTTAGAGTTATTCGGAGAATAAAAGAAAAAATATATTTTGGTATAAATATTTTAACAACAGAATAAAACTCAAAAAGGATTTTCATCCATAAAATACAAGACGTAGCGACAATTTAAGACTATATAAGAAAAACAAAAATAATTCACAAAACTAGTAGCTTGTTGGTATAGTGGTTAGGACACTCGCCTCGTGATCTAAAGGTCGCGGGATTGGACCTCACTCCAGATTAGCAAGTTAGTCCTATTTTCATAGCACAAGCGTTTAGCTTAGTTTTAAAATAGTAAGAATATTGTGACACGTATTCCGTGTTCGCATCTCTATTTATTTAAAAAAGAAAAAAAAAACTGTTTGATGTATAAAGGATTTAAAATCTCCGACAGTCTGCCAAACACAATACAAAATATAGTGAACATAAAGAAATTTAAATTAGAGAGCTAAAAATATTGTGTAAAACCTTAAGTAAGTAATTTTTATACATTAGAATATTTTTAAATGTAAAATCATGTACTCGTATAATATAATTATAAATAAATAAATAAAACTTTTCAAGGTGAATACCATAAGTCTATCAGGAAGGTAGTCTGGGGAATTATATTGGTTGTGTGTCGGGAGGGGTAGTTGTTCGTTATCCATGTAGGGCCGGATGTATCCGCTATAAATGAAATTATTTTAGAACACAACTGTACATGAATCGGCGATATTCTCATGCAATATTGGTCCAGTACCTGACTGAACTTATGAATCCTAAGATCGAGAAATGGATAGACCTAAGTAAACAGCAAGTTAAAGAGGGCTGATTACTCATAATTATTATTATAATATATAATAATACCTTGTGAAGCTAGTGGTTAAAACGCTCGCCCAGTGATCGAGTGGTCGGGGGTTCGATTGTTCAATTCTCATTGCAAGAGACCGAGTTAGTCTTAATTTAGCTATGTTTAAGAATAGCAGGAATATTGATGTGACATACAGACCACCATATAACGACATGAACTAATGTAAATTTCTTAGTACACAACCTGGTTCGACAGCAGATTCCAATGCGTGTGACTCGTTTAAAAAATTACTACGAGCTTGTAAATGTTGAAAAAATTATAAAAAGGTTCAACTGAATACAAAGAAACTCAGTTAAGAATTTATAAATTAGAAACTTTTTACGGATTTGTACGGAAAAAGAAATTTGTTTACGGTGGGATTTAATTATGCAAGTGTTAATACTGAATTGCGGTGTAATAATAACGTATTAATACGCGTATAAATTAATACCTCCTTTTCTAAAGTACGGGCTTAGTTCATCTCTGTAAATTGTTATACCCTGTGAAGCGATATACTCCGTATATATATGCACCTCCATTTAAAAAAATAATATTACTACGAATCTAATTGCGAACTGCTTCATAGTAAACGGCCGGATGCATTATTTTAAGAGCGATCAGTGCAACAATCAGAAAGTTGGGAATATTACTCACCAGGTTTGACGTTACGTCACGATGGCTTCCATCGAGCGAGAACACTTCTTATAATATCAGATTGTTAGTTAACTTTGTAAAAACCACTACCAGATTTTAGGTCTGCCGCTTGTAATCGTTGTTACCCCACCGGCGTAATCCGCCGCTTATTCACTCCGGCCCGAAATATTCAGAAATAAGCGACATTTCAACAACTATATTTTTCCCAATAATATTGATAATTGAGCTCGTATTTTGCAAACCGTAAATCCGAATTAGAATTATGACCAATAAAATAAAAATAAATGCTTCACAGCACAGCTGTTTTCCAGAATTACATTATTAATACACAATTACATTAATGATTTTAATGAGAAATTTTACTTCCATAAAATATTTTAAGATAACATTAAGATGCGATATAGGCGATAAGATAATTAGCCGTATTCTGAAATAAGCAATATTGCTATTTCTGTATCTTGACACTTATTGTATAACGTTGTAAGGCCGCCAATTTTAAAGTTTTAAGTTTGACAGGCTTGCAATTAATGAATTCAATCAATTAAAAAGCTCATTATTCATAATTGTGAATAACTTAACGTTTTTCTTACGTTTTATAGCTTTCTGATTGATTGAATTCATTAATTTCAAACCTGTCAAACAAAAATGTCAAAATTGGCGACATTACAATGTTATACAATAACTCAATCAATATATATTATAGATGTCTCACAGAGACGAAACGTAGACGAAAGTAGGTACAGAAGTCTTTGTACACAGGGCTTACGACCTATCGTACGACTGGCTTAAGTGATCACTTTACACAATGTAACGTTCGCCATTTCCACCAATGATAGAATAATACCACGTCTACTAATTTTTGGAACTTGTATATATTTAAATTATACGCCACGTTTCACACAAGAGTTGCCACTCAACTAGCCCTTGGGCACGTCTCTGAGTATCGATGTGGATTTGTAGCTGCGTAACAGTTGTATTAAATTCTGTCAGATATAAAAAGCATAAAAACAGAAAAAAATGAAATAATTAAAATAAAATATAATAAAAACAGAAGAGAAAAAAGTAAAAAATAAAAAATGCATAAGTAAACACGATAAATATTATCTAAATTCGATATTTTTACATATATGTTTTAGCGGGGAATTTGAAATATTATAGTATATCAAACATAATAATTTCGTTGTCTGTTCGTCCGTCCGCCCGTTCGCCCGTCCGTCTATCTGTCTGTCTGTCCCCGTAACTTGTGTAACGTCCAGCCCCGGGACAGCAAACCCGAAAAAGCCGCTCAACACATGTTGTTACCACCGCCCTTCCGTGGACCGTCAAAAAGATACTATAAATATATGTTAGGGCTTAACATAGACGCGAACCAATGTTCTGTCATTTTTGACGGAATACAGCTAGCGTGAAAATAATTTTGCAAAACGCATAATTTTGTGAAAACTTACCTGTCATGCGTCTTTTTGTTTATTTATGAAACGAGAAAAACAAGTCCAGTAGTCTAGAATTCTGTTAAGTAATTTTGAATAACTACACCATTTAAATAGTTTCATGATCGATACACACATAAAAAAATGAATAAATTCTAATGCGTAACATAGCGACTTTAACAGTCGGAACCCATTATTGAAAAGATTTGAACCAGTCTAGATTTTTAATGGGTGATTTAAAGGTTAAGGTACGCATAAGAAGTGTTATTTTTCCCAAAAAATTACGCTTTTAAGGTGTACCTTCACTTTTAAATCATCTATGTATTGACTCTGAATTCGGGCCTAAGACCTATTATGCTGTTATATAAGAACTTTATCGTAGCTTTTTTGTAAGTATTGAAAATTTAAGTGGGAATGGTTGCTAACCAACTTTAAATTGTTATAGATGATCATTGGAAATGAAAAATAATGAGAGAAACCTAAAGATGATTTCAACATACCTATTCAATGATATCCCGCTAAACATAGTCCGTCGACTTTCATTTTTCCTTTTTCACAATATGGCTGATTGTCGCCATATTCAATTTTGATTACTGTCATGTCTTTAGTGACACTCGCAAGATTAAGACAAATCGATTGACGTAAGAATAATCAAAATCGGCCCACGCGTTTAGTCTCTAGAGCGACACAAAGGAACAAACATACATAGGCTGATAAACACATTACCTTCCTTTGCGTCGCGTAAAAATGACGCGCGTATCATGAACGGGGCGCGCACTTATCGACCGCGCAATCTTGGAGCACTCCACCCTGCGTGTCGGAGGGTAGTCAAATTGTTACTAACGAGTATGTTGAACATTCATAAGATGGCTTTTATAAAGAGCTTGATGATTCAATTGCATTGTAATAATTTATTTATTCTGTACGATATTTACCAAAATGTTCTGCATATAAAGTAAAACAGATTATTTTTGCGACTGGTCTGGCAAACAACTTTTCAACTGGAGAGTTCTTTTTCTTCTTCTTTCCTGGCGTTTCACCCCTACGGGGTGTTCTTGCCACAAAACAAGTGTGTTTCTTCGTTGGCAATGGATGTGATGGTTGCGTTTTTTTTCTCTTTTATTTTATTCATTTAAATTGTAAACGATACATTTTAGGATAAACATTATTCTGTGTGGATGATTCAATTATATTAGTAATGGAAAAGGATATGGGGTACATAATGTTAGTTTATTTAATTTTTATAGATTTATACCGTTCGCTTTTAGGAATCTTGTTAGTAATTTTAAAGTGATTTGATCATTGGAAGGTAAGAGGGTTGGGATGTTGATGGGGAATGGGATATTATAATAAGAAAGATCTTGAATAAAATTTGAGTAACAGTCATTGACGGGGCATCCAAAAAATATGTGATCTAAATGTTCGTCGTCCATCCGGCAGTTAATTTTATTGTAAAGTGGCAAATGGTACAGAGTATCCTTGATTATCGAAGAAGATTTTGAAAACATGATCGCTGCAAGTAGGAACATAGGCCGAAAATGACGCGGGACCTAATTAATAATAGCTTTGAATACCCTCATTATATGTGATGAGTTTAGAGCTGTTCGAGTTATTTAAATGTGTCAACTGATATTGCGATATAAAACCGTGTAAGATGCACATGTATACTAGCTGAAATGGCACAGTGTCTCACTTATATCTACCGATGTTAAGGTTGAAAACACCTCGACTAACGCTGAGCTGAAATTGGTTGAAGATTATGGATACGCACGTGCTATGGGAATATCAGCCAGCTTGTGTTGCGCATGGGTTGAGTTGTTTTAACTATTGAGCTGACACTGACCTGGTAGCGGTTGAGGATCTTGGAGACGCAGCCGTGGGAGACGCGCAGCTGGCGGGAGATGACGCAGGGCCTGACTCCCGCGGCGGCCATCTCCACTATCTTCAGGCGGATGTGATTGGGCAGCGGGCGGCCATTTATGAAAACTCCCCCTAATTGATTAACTCGTCCCTGTCCTGGAACAAAGTCGTATTAAATGTTAAGTCAAGGGAAATGCAGACAATATTATCACAATTTTTATGTTACATTATTGTCATTCCTTATTTGTGTTATTAAACACATTTTGCTAGTCTTTGGTCCGAGTTTATTAACAAGTCGAGTCGATCATATCTCATGTCACGAATGGTAGCTGAATAGCCGACATTGATCATTGATTGCAATGTTGCCTGCTATAAAGTTAGTTTCTCCATTATAATTTTGATAGTTTTGAGGAAGTTTATCAGTTTTAACACAGTATTTTTTTTCAGTCGAGTGTATTTGCTGGTTTAAAATTCAAATTTTATTTTTAAATGTAATATTTTAAAAAGATTACATTTAAAAATAAAATTTGACTTTAAAATCAGTAAATATACTAAATATAAAAAAATGTAGTATTTAAGTGAATTATTTTAAAATTATTTGCAGATAACATCGCCTTGCTGGAAAAATCACCAGAGGAGTTAAAAACACCTCTCAACAAATTTGATGAGGAAATAAATCGCGCAAGGATGAGGTTGAGCTCTGATAATTTCGAAATCCTGGAAATTGGCAGAAGCGAAGATCTATGTAACATAACGTGCCAGAACAGACCTCTAAAACGGGTGAACAGTTTCGAATACATTGGTGTAATAACATCTCAGGATGGAAAGCAAGAATGTGAATTGATAGGAGGATATTATCCCGTACTTGGAAAAGCGGAGCTCAGCCAGCGAGCAAATTAGGCTTTATACAAATCAGTTTTCAGGCAAATCCTAGTGTACGGCCACGAGCACTGGATCTTAACCAAAAGAACCCGTTCAAGACTACAGGTCGCCGAGATGAGATTTCTACGAGGAATAGTGGGAGTTACCGGAAGAAAAAGAATCAGAAATACTCAAATAAGATGTCTCGAAGTACAAGTAAGAGAAATCACAGTCACGGTGGCTGGGAAATATCTTGCGGATGCCGGCAAATAGACTGCCAAAGTGGATATTCCAGGCAAGACTAGAAGGCAGATGACCAAGAGGCCGTCCTGGGCGGAGCTGGCAAAAACAGTTTGAGAACTGCTGAGAAGCGAATTTGCGACCAAATTGAGCTGACTTGGAGAGCGAAGCCCAAGACAAGATAAGTTGGAACGTTTTATGCGGTGCAGGGACCCCGACCCGACCGATAGGATAAGGGGTAGAAGAAGAAGAAGAAGAAGAAGAAGAAGAGAAAGATATTTTATAATTGATCTCATATGTACCTGAGTGTACAAATAACCTTGTAAAATATAAAAACATCTTTTTATTTTTGAAGTTATACTTCTTCAGGCGCGTTAAAAGTGAATATTTGGGATGCGACGAAATGCGCTCGCATCATGTAACCGAATATTTTCGCACAAAGAAGTCACAACTCACTAATCAAAAGCTAAAATGGCGGTTTTCCGACTGTTATTTAACCAATAGCAATTCTTATCAAGTTATTTGAAAACGTTACGTTATGTCGCACGCTCCGGTTGAAAATTGTACGCTGCTCGAATGTTCAATGCGAGATATACAACACAGTACTTTTTTTATATGCCAAACAAGTATAAGTTCCAACATGCGTACGTAAGCACGCGCACCCAATTTTTTAATAACTGAACTAAGCTCTCATTATATGAAAAATTTGAAAATTTAGGGCTGAATGGTGGTCTCTTGGTCTTGCAGACAAATAATCCTAAGTAAAAACATCTAATAAGATTTATAGGTATTTTTGGTTAATTTAGCTTAAAAATGGCTGCAGATCCTGATACCCTGGCTGATGATAGGCATTCATGGCCTTTTTCGAGTCGGCCAGGGTCTCTGGGCTCCAAACTGTCATTATTGTTAGCACGGCGCTCAAATATATGAACTGTGAATCAGGCTATAACATAAATTCGCTACTACCACCACCAGTGTGTCACCACGGCTCTTCACAACTTCTGTGGTCCTTCCCATGACATAATATACATAGATTTCGCCGCTAGCAAGTTAATGATATTCTTTTTATTAGATATCTATGTAATCTTAATTTTTGTTAGATATGTATCTCTATATTTTTTTATTAGATATGTAAATATATATAATAAAAAATGTAGGTACCTCTATAGAAAGTTCGTACGGCGGGATTGGTGAACGTTGCTTTGTGTAAAGTGACCAATGAAGCCTGTTCGCACAGGTCATAAGCCTTGGGCCACCCTATAAAGACTTCCATTCACGTTTCCCATATAAATAGCTTTGTCTCTGTGAGAATAGTATAACTTATCTCAATTAATAATTATTCCTCTAAGGAAAAAATCCAGTAATTGTATTCTTAGAACATACATATAAAGATATTGTGAAAAAAACATCCTTACTTAATAAGTGTTTAGTTTATTATGCAATGAACCCATTTTTGTGCAGTTCTATACACGATGAATAGATTCTTCCCTAGCCTACACTTTCTTTTCCCTTCATTTATTAAACAGTGTAATCGATTTGGCTAGTTTAAATGATGCCATTCTTGAGAATTTTCCTTGTTGAACAAATTAGCATGTAAATCTCAAAAAGAAAAAAAAATGCAATGAACCTTGTTTTTCCGTATACCTTTCAAATATTATTTCGAAATATATACGTGTTTCATGGGGTCACGATATCGTGTTCAATGGAGATAAGCAGAAATAATAAAAAATTATATATCATTCACCTTTTTTAAAAACTTTGTAATAGGCGCTTGTTGTGTTTTTAACCTTCAAGTACCGGAATATCGAAAATAGGATCGGGGGCCGCAGCGGGGTACAAAGTGACCCCAGTAAAGTTTGCGTTTTAATATAGTATAATAATGGTTTGAAAATGTTCTAAAAGGTTTTTAATTACATTTCTTATACAATGCGAATAAGATTCTAGTAAATGTTTCGTCATTTTATAAGAAACCGCAGTCTTGTTACGTCTCATCACTCACAGGCGGGAGCTGCGCAGGTAGAATGCAGGGGCGTGCAGTGGGAACAAGAAGCATGACTTTCTCCTAAGCATATATTTTGAAAAGAAACCGAAACAAGAGATATATCTCGTAATGTTCCAATCACAATAATTAACATATTATTGAGATGTTAATATTTCATAATATTCTGCCAGATAAATATTTAATTTCCATTTTTTTCCCCAAATACACGGTTAAATAAAAGTCACGTTTCTTGTCACCACTGCACGCGCCTGGTAGAATGATGTAACCGTATCGTATAAAATATTCCCGATTGTTTATGGAAAAATATGTTTTTCTATTTTTGACTGCTTTATTACACAATAACATTGAAATTTCTTTGGGTATTGCATTATTTGAGATATTTATGAAGATTTATTTATTTATTTATTTATTTGTTTACGCCCATTAGGCTTTTACATAAAGAGTATAAAATAAATTTCTAAAAGCACATACATTAAACAATATCTGTATAGCACCAAAACATGAGTATAAAAGTTAAAAATATAAAGTAAATAGCGGCAATGTGTATAGGCTTTTACCTAAGAATATAACATAAAATTAAAAAGAACAAACATTAAACAATATAAGTTATAAGTAGCGAAATATGAAGTTTCAGGAATAGCACCAAATCATGAGTATAAAAATTAAAAATGTAGAGTAGGTAACGAGCAGCAATGCGTATAGGCTTTTACATAAAAAAATATATCATAAAATTAAAAAGAACATACATTAAACAATATAAGTTACAAGTAGCAAATTATTAAAAGTACCAGGAATAGCACCAAAACATGAGTACAGAAATTAAAAATATAAAGTACAAAGCGGCAATGTGTACGAAAAATATATATTACCCACCATTACATATTAACAGCTGAAGTCAGTAACGAAGCAGTATTGCCTCTTTAAGTGTAAACTTTACTTTCTCCAGACTGTCGACGAAAATGTCAATCATGCAACCATATTCATTACAAGTTCCCAATATTCAAGATTACAAAGAATACCAGCTCAATATCATTAGTCATTATTAAATAGTTTTAAAAATAAGATTTTTGGGGGCAGGGTGTGCCACCATACCCATATACATACATGTCTCGAACTATAGTTTCATCAATCGTGTGTGCTGTGTGATTTCATCTAGTTAGTATATAATTATAAATCAACTCATTCATATCGTGCGATCCACAACACAACAGCTAATTGAGAACTTTGCGCCCCTTATACAAGTTAAGCTGAATGAGTTCCTTGTGTTGCTCGCAGTTTAGAAATTACGAGAAAAATATATTGTTTTCTTTTAAAATATTTTATTTTTTGCTGTTTTGCATGCTCGGTAATTGTCTCACTCACTAATCACTATCTAAGGCTATGCTATTTTCTATTTTATATATTACATTTAATTTAAATAAAGCGACGCGTACATAGACATTGATAATATATACATTAAATATGAAAAAAATAAATTGTAAAGTAACTATCCAATTAAGGGTATTTGTAGTATGTACTCATAATAAAAAGAAATCCATATTAGACATATCAAGATGATGAAAAACACTTAAAACAGACAATTAAAAAGGTGTTGTCAGTGACGAAAAAAGGAATATATGATTATAGAAAATAATATCACACTCAAAATGCACATTAGGTACACACAAAAAAGTTTCGGTCAACACGAAAAATCCGTAAGTTTCGAAATACGCCAGAAGCAGCTAATGGAATGTTTGTGCAACATGGTGCGACATTTGAAAAATGTTTAAATAAGCGCTAAATACATCCACCCCGTCCAAGAACGACATAGCTGGTAATATAACTGATTTCATCGATGTTCTTGCTATGGCGATCTGGTTGAAATGCGTTAGCATTCCAGAGACGAGGATTTGGTGTGTCGAAGTTGATGCTACTGATTGCTAGTGTATTAAAAGTTCCCTTAACTGACCTTTTATTTATAGAAGGGTTATTTATAGAAGGGTAGAAGGGCACATTTATTGATAGAAGGGAGATATCGATGACATCAGCCCTGGTGATGGATTCTGCAATAGGATCAGAAACATTAGCTAAAATGGTCGCAGAAATATGGCAGAATACCCCACAAAATTCAAACCAGAAGACAATAACGATACGTGTACATTACTCAATACAATCGCAAAGCATACAAGCATTTGTAAAACTTTAGATTTTATAATTATTTTTGTCGATTCTAAAATAATTTCACGTGGCAGAGATATATTTTATAGAACCGCAGGAACTGAAGCTGTATTTGTGATATTCTCACAAATGGTTCAGGTTTATTCCGGTCCATTTTAAGATGTGAAATGCTTACAGCATGAATTATATTTTTACTATAACAAAGCAAAGACAAATTTGCATACGGAATTTTTGGGATATAATACGATTAGTCGCACCACTACTCAAGGAGTTAAAAAAATATCAAACTTTTGGTATGTAGAAACACATTTATTCTATACTTTTCTATTCTCTATTAAAAAGTTCTCTTCAAAATGTTTAGGTACACTTCTCTCAGCGATCCTACCTTTGTTGGAAACACTTCTGGAAAGCATCTTCAGCTAGGACGTCGCGTCCCACATAATGTCTTCTCTTGATTCAAATCTGGTCTCTTTCAGAGGCATTTTTAATTTTGGGGAATAGCCAAAAATCACACAAAGCCATGTTAGGAGAGTAGAGAGCCTGACAAACCAGGGTAATGCTGTGTTTTTCAAAGCAAGCCTGAGTTAGATGCAAAAATGCAATGCAATGCAAGAGCTGCTTCATCGTAAGCAGCTTTGGCATGAATTTTTTGGACACTTTATAAGTCTAAATCCTCGGTCAAAAATGAATGTACGGATCCAACGCTTACACCCAACTCGTTTGCAAGTTCTTGTACTATGTTAAGACGTTTCTGTGTGACCAAAGTCTGCACATGGTCAATCGCATTGTTGTTTTGGCTTGTTGTGTGCCTACCGGGACGCAATTCACCGCCCACAAGTGGTTGTACCATTCCCTTATCCCTGAGATTCTTATAATATCATCCCCGAGAGCTTGTTGGATCTTGCAAATGGTGCAAAATTTGACTGCAAGATCACTGCTCAAGACATTCCGACAATGGAGAAGTTAACTATTTTTTTTAATGAATTGAAATGAAAAATTGAGTAAAGGAACAAAAGTCTGAAAGTAAAATTAAGATCTCTCAAAAACTAAAAAAGCTATAGAATTTTAAATTTGCGTTTTCATGAATAATTTTGTTCCGTCCAGCGGAGTCGCGTGACGTCATCTCCCGTACCCGCTGTAGATCGCGGCTCGTGCTCCGGCGCCCGGCTACGCGGACGTGTGACGTCACAGGTGAGTTGGAGGTTAATCATTCCGCACTAAAATGAAGTATCTTTAATATTCCCTTTCTCTGTTATTTATTGACAGATTTCAAGAATTTTTTCACAGATTTATTAGTTTTGGACTATATTTTAATTTAATGTTACAATATAATATATTATCAGCATGATAAAACTGCTCCATTGCCAATCCGACAGGAACTTACTACCATTCTTCACTCAACTGACTCTTTTTGCGAGCTGGAAAAATCACGCTTACTCATAAATGTCTCTACGTACTTACGCCACATGAAACCTTCCGTGTTTCATTTATTTGGGTTGAAATAATAGTTTCCATATTATTTGAACGCACTTCCAAAATACAAAATACAACCAACGCGATCCCTTCGATAACCAGAAGTATAGTAATAGCCTTGTTAACTGACAGTGAAGGGTTGTCACTTAGTTAAGATAAAGATCTATGTGCCGCCCATCTGGTTCTCGCCAAGTCCCGTAATGATCGCTTTATTTATTATGACAACAATTTCTTACATTGACCGAAGTTGGCGCGCTTGAAATCACATCGTAAATTAAATGCAGTTTCACGATAAATGGACTTCGATAAATGAATTGATTCTATTATCTGAGACTCATTTACAGCCATAACAAATTGTAATAATTTACATCTAAGACGGAATGATCACAATAAAAGCTGAAAATTTTTCCACCGTGTTATAAAACCTGTTTAAATCTGGTTTAATAATCAAATAAATTCATAACATCTCTGCGGCGGTAAAAAAGATTACTTGATATTTGTATTAACATTAATCATATTTGTCAATCATTTTTATTTCGTTTTTAATGAATAAATTGGTATCGTGATGGAAAAATGGTATACACATAGATGCACTTTTTGTAATTTTTGAATGAAAAATGATACAAAATCTCAATATAATTAAGAAAAAACAGATTGAGTTAAGGTTATACGCTTCTGTTAAAATGTCAGTTATGCTTCTTTTAACATAAAATACATATTTTTAATTAAATTATTTTTCATAAAAACAAGGCAAATTCCCTTTTATTTTATCAGTACCGAAGTATGTATATTCATTAAAAATATATTTAAATAAATCAATTGACCTCTTATCCCGCTTTTGGAAAAAATTGCGGTTTGTATTTAGTGGTTAAAGGGTAGCTATTAGAGGGTAGCGATTAGTGGTTAGCAGTTTGTGGTCACCATTTATTAGCAAGCGGTTAGTGGTAATGATATACAGGGTTGCCATTGGCGTAAAAATAATGCACTTTCAACCATAAAAATAACCGAAATGTTAATAAATAAAAAAGAATGATTGTCGAGTGCAAAGTGTGACCATTGGCTCTAATTACTCCGCGCAGGAACTTAGTATCGAGGCTCAACTTATAATGTGTGTGTGATATTGAAAAATTATAAAATATAAAAATTTCAACATGAATCTTAGTTATGCGGAATTAGCTGTTATAAGTTTAGCCAAATGAAAAGCTTGAAATATCTCAGGAACTTAATGTGCAGTTAATAAAGGGATGATGTTTCCGAAAAGTATTTAACCTTTAATATATTAGGTCCTTACATATGAAATTGACGTTTAGTATGGGAGGAACATAAAGCCGATTTTTTTTACTATAATATATTTATTTAATCAAAGTATGTACCATTGCTATCTATGCACTTTTGCCATCTCATAGGTAGTTCATCGATCCCTTTACTATAAAAACCATTCGGACGGGAATCAATAAAATCTTTGAAGGCGGTTTGGACTGCCCCATCGGAGTTGAATTTTTTCCTTTGCAAAAAGTTATCCAAATTTCGAAAAAAATGGTAATCTATTGGGGCAAGGTCCGGAGAGTACAGTGGATGTCTTGGACATTCCAATTGAAGCTCCTCTAATTTGGTAGCCGTCTGTTGTGCAGTGTGTGGTCTAGCGTTATCATGAAGCAGCAATGGCCTAGAGCGATTAACCAGCCTCGGTTGTTTAGCAGCTAGCTTTTCCATCATGGTTTGCAGTTGCTGACAATAGACATCTGCCATAATCGTCTGGCCAGATTTAAGAAAGCTGTAGTGAACGACACCAGCACTAGTCCACCAAACGCTCACAAGTAACTTTTTGGAGTCAATTTTCGCTTGGGGCATGGTTTGGCTGGTTCGGCAGGGTTCAGCCATTGCGATGAGCGCTTCCGAGTATCGTACAGGATCCACTTTTCATCACAGGTAATGATTCGATTTAAAATCCCTTCATTATTGTGCCGGTTGAGTAATGCAACGCAGCAGTCAACGCGCGTTTGTTGATTTGCTTCACTCAATTCGTGAGGTACCCACCTTCAAGCTTTTTCACCTTACCAATTTGCTTCAAGTGGATTAAAACA